>JBAIZL010000003.1:119219069-119221569 GCA_036971475.1 Prosapia bicincta
AAGAGGATAAATGAAGGGCAACAAATAAAATCAGAATTTTACACTATATTCATTGTATATAATGTTAAGGCAGCTAATTGATAAATTTAACGATATTATAATAGGTTTGGCAACACTGTATGTTGGATTTAACTAGCACTTGTATGCTTGATATTTTTTATTATGCTTGATGATGTTGGTACTGTTTGCCAACGAAAAGCTTTGAATTGTATATTTCAATAAATTATTATTGTACAGTAGAGATTCAATAATTCGAAGTAAATGGGACCAAGACCTCCTCGGATTAACGAAAAAATTAAGATTAAACGGAAATGCGTTCCTGTACATCAGAAAAATAGGTGTTTCAATAAACATTAATAGAGTACTATAATTAAGAATATAAAAAATCAGTTTATAGAACTTTATATGAACATTTTTTGGGACCCCGGCTCATTTTCTTTGCATACCGTATGGCTATAAACAATTTTTGGAAAACCAATTCATCATTTGCTTTTAAGTAGGCTAAATAAAATAAGGTCAAGTAGAAATGGACTTAAATTTAACAGAACCACGCGCGCGCGCTCGTGTGTGTATATTTATTTATTTAAAGTACAATGTCTTCAAAAACGTGAATATTCATAAAATAAAGAGCTCGAAACTTTTCTCAAATTAATAGTTTGTATTGTCATCATCAATGTATATGAGCACCGCACAACAGCTAAAACGATGCTTAGGCTACATTTAAGGAAAGAGAGGGAAAGACAGAAAGGAGAGAGGAAAGAGAGAGAGGGAGAGAGAGAGACAATATGTAACGAAAAGGTACGATCTATCAAATTTTTAAGAAGGTTTACTTTCAGCCTTTCAACATAATTTTAGTGTCTATGATTTTCTGTCACGTTCTTAAGGATTAAGACAAAACTCATAAAAATGGGACAAGACTCGCACTGGGACGAACCAAACGATTTTATTAACACGTTCTTAGCATAGTGTATAAAAAAAAATTTTCAAATATTTACTAAAAGTCAAAGAAATAAAAATTTTTAGACAAATGTCATCTCCAGCAGAAGCACTTCTGGAACCGCCTGTGTTACTGCCTCTATAACATATCTAAACTGTCGCCATAAATCATATCAAAAAGCTAGAGTAACTGTTTGCCAGCGCTCCTAGCTGCCAAATGTTTAACTAAAGCTGGGAAAACAGTTCTGTGTCAGATTCCATAAAGATTGTTTATGTTAAAGCTTGGCAAATATACAATAATGTTTGATCTATGTAAATATAAGACAGTAATACAAATAGGGAGGTATGAGATATGGTTAAGGAGTGTCAAGTATATTTTCTGGCGCTCTTATATCGCGTGGCTAGTACAGGATATCAAGCAAATGCTGGATATTATTAATTACAAAACAAATTATCCAATTCAATAGGTTACAACAATAAAACAATTGCAATAAAATTATGTAAAAACACAGTTAATAAAAAAAATATTTTTCACAATAATGCATTTCTTGAATAATAAATCTTACGTATAATTTAGTAAAATTGACATACATAAATCAATAGAATTTGAGCCGCTTCAGTCCAAATGAATAAAAGCTAACCTCAAATTACAGAAATGTCTCAGCGCACTAGTTCCCCACTTCAAGAGATACTACAGTAGACAACAACTTAAAGCAACTGTGGCGTAAATGTTTATATTAATTAAAACAACCTCTCACCACAAATTCAACAAATTTTATTTTAACCTTATGTACATTTCGACTACAAAGTAATCATCTTCAGAGGTATTTTTACAAATAACTTATTTGTAAAATTACCTCTGAAGATGATTACTTTGTAGTCGAAATGTACATAAGGTTAAAATAAAATTTGTTGAATTTGTGGTGAGATGTTGTTTTAATTAATATATACTACAGTAGGTTCAGACGGTAGTTGTATTATTGCGTTTTTGTTGGTGTCTATAAATGAGTGTTTGTGTCAGATTTTTTTTATTGTGTTGACTATATCTATTTTCTTATCGGTGGTTGAAATTGTTTGCAAATCAATAGAACTTAGTGCTTGTGTTGTGTTGTAATTCGCTCTTAAATGTGATTGTGACAGAATCTGATGTTAGAGGGATGGGGAGAGTACAAAAGCCCCAGCTAAGTGATTTAGATTGTAAGGCCCTTAAACAATAATAATTACGGTAAATAGATGGCAATTATAAATCTCTGAACGTATTTTGTAGTGAAAAAAATATTTAGGTACCCCAAGATGAACAATATAAACCATCATTAGGAACATTTTACGCACCGTCAATCAAATTGCTTTTAAATGTGATAGTTTTAGAAAATTTACAACTTACGTTAAATCTAAATTTCACAGAAACGTTTAGAACTTAAAAATACGATTCGTAACGTCCACAAGACGTGCAGAACATCAATCATTCCCAGGTCACAAGCCCGCAGCTGGGGGATCTTTATCAACTTGCAAGGAAAACTACAAGATTATACATTTATATTCAAGTAAACTCTTAAAATATAAA
>JBAIZL010000003.1:119226569-119334069 GCA_036971475.1 Prosapia bicincta
GACGGGACGCTTTCACATTTTAGATTAAATTAAGTGATAACAGCTGTTTCAGCTGATTTTATATTATAGATTATCTCGTGGAACAGCTGTTTTAACACTTAGGTTATGTTGCGATATTTATTGTACATTATTAAGTTGCAATAATATTATTCAATATACAGTCTCAGTTAATATAATAATTTAGATTGAAATGATTCTTACTACAATTAATTAAACATAATTAAGTTACATATTTTTATTGAGAATTTTTAAATAAAGTTATATAATAGTTTCGTCAAGTCGATTCCTACTTAAATTACAAAGAAAAAAATTATTTTAGTTTCTTTTTAATTTTATAATTACAATTAATATAAAAATGTATATACATATGTCAGAATAACAATATTATCTGGCAAAATAGAAAACTAATTCCCTTGCAATTTTACATTTTCCTTTCTATATATGGTGCTGAACTATTATTTGTGTAAATAATATTCGAGCTGGCTTGTGAGTGAAAGTTATAATTAAATAATAAAAATACATACAACTCACAAATATACAATTTTTTATTTCAAACGCGTTTCGACGACTACTTTGTCGTCATCTTCAGTGAAAATACACAAATGAAATTAACTAAAAAATATGTATATATTAAACATAACCTATAAAGTTTTAGCAAAGGTAAAAACAAAACTTATGTATGATTTTCACTTTTGTTTTTACCTTTGCTAAAACTTTATAGGTTATGTTTAATATATACATATTTTTTAGTTAATTTCATTTGTGTATTTTCACTGAAGATGACGACAAAGTAGTCGTCGAAACGCGTTTGAAATAAAAAATTGTATATTTGTGAGTTGTATATATTTTTATTATTTAATTATTATTTGTGTGTTGTTACTGTTTATCCGTTTTTTTCCTCGTCGCTTACATTGTATTATTTCTTTCCACATTCTGTTTGTGAAGTAAGGTTCGATACCGTTAATCCAGTTTGTTTGTTTATTTTATTCTTTTCATTCGTTTTTAAACCTAGAGAGTTATTTATTCTATGTGGTAACCATGGCAGCCATTTATGTTTATTCAATGGAGGTTTCGACGACAACCAGATGGGCAAAAAAAATACATATAGACTATTATAGATTTTTGAGAAATATATTTCTAGCTATGGGAAAGTTCTAGCGCTACACTTCCAACAATAAGATACTCAGTTCGAATCCTACCTAGACCATCAAATTTTTATAATTTAATTACTGAAACAATATTTCAAAAAAAAACTGTATTAACATCCATTGTTATTCACTATAGGTTTTAAAAAATGTATTTGTATTTGATTGTATGAATAAAAACGTATTTTATTAACGACTGAAAATGTTTACACGATATATGTCAGGAGAATGTGGCCTAATAGGAAGAATTAAACAAGTAATAAAGAAAAAGAATTTTTTCAAGTAAATTCCTCCTGAGGTCGGTTAAGCCAAATTTTATTCCATTACTTTTTATGTTATAATTACAATTATTATAAATATGTAAATATTGTATTAATTATAATAATATTATAAAATAAATATAATAATATTATATAAAAATATAAAATATTTATATTTAGTATTTACTGATAATATTAAACTATTATTATATATAATTATAATAATATTATTATTATGTATATAATAATAATATAAATATCGCAGTATGTTTTCTTGTGTCCCGGCAAGCTGGCCTGAGCAACCGGGCGGGTCCACAGGTGGCGGATAGTGGGACGGCCTACAGAAATGTAGGTTACCTGTGAATAAGGATTCCGGAAGGTTTCTGAATATGCAGGCCTGGACCAAGGCTATGGTTCAAAGGTGAGGAATTATCCCTCCTCGTCAGTCAACCGGTTGGGCTTGGTAGAAATAACCGAGTGCTCTGACCGGGGAGACTGGGGTAGTTGGGAATTAAGTCCTCACAATGCTACTCTCACCTCCCGGGTGAACCAAGGGCAATGCGACAGTGAAGTAGGGGCGGGAAACTGCCCAAACGACACAGTTGTAAAAAAGAGAGTAAAGCAGGCTGTTCATCTGAGCAGTTAATAATGTCCTGAACTTGGGGTGTGCTTCAAGGTCAGTGACTGAATACCCAATCCAAGGTGGAAGGCATCGTGCCGAAGGATGAATGGCTGCAGGGTATAAAATGCAGTCCCAAACGATCCCCTTGAGGAACCAGACAAAACCTCATTGTATGTTGTCTTGCCAGGGCAGTGGGGGCTCTGCTCTGGTCGACCGTTATTTCCCCCATACTCGTGGGACTTTAATGGACCAAGTAAGTATAAGAATTAATTTCGAGACTGCACAGACAGTGGGAGCCAATGAGACGGCAAACCGTGAGTCTGTAGCAGATGTGTCAACGGCAACCATCACTGGGGGTGCGGGGGCGGCTGTCAAGCTGCCGACTGCAGAAACCGGTGAAGTGGCTGTAGAGTTGAGCACGATGTCTAGTCCTGGGGCTGCTCTGCGGACCCAGGCGACTGCAAATTAAGCAGAACAATGATCAAGATCCTCCAAGTGAACCTACAGCATAGCAGGGCGGCGAGTGCTGTCGTGTGTAGGATGCTGGACAGGGGAGAGGTGGACTTGGTGCTCATCCAGGAACCATGGATTTCTGGAGGAAAAATATGCGGGCTGGCGACATCTGGAGGTACGTTGTTGTATGATAAGGACTCCGGTGTTCCCAGGACGTGTATCCTGGTTAGGAGGGGGTTGTGTGCTTTTGTACTAACGAACTTCTGTTGCAGGGATTTGTTAGCAGTGACGGTGGAGCTGCGGGCGGAGGGGGGGATGTCTTCATCCCGTGGCTGAACCTGGCCACGGCATATCTCCCCTTTGACTGCGCGGGGGCTCTGCCAACACAAGAGCTGAGGAGCCTGGTCGAGCACTGCGAGGCTGTGGATGAGGAGCTGCTGGTGGGGATGGATGCTAACTCCCATCACACTTCGTGGGGTAGTACAGGTACAAACACCAGAGGTGAGGAACTTTTAGCTTATCTTAGCTCTAAGAATCTACTAGTCCTAAATCAGGGGGAAGAGCCGACGTTTGTCACTAGGGCCAGACAGGAGGTCCTGAACATTACGGTGGCATCGAACCAGATGGCTAGGTATGTACTAAATTGGCATGTGTCGGATGAACCATCTTCTTCTGATCACAGACATATTAGGTATGATATCTCTCTAAATCCAGCCATGCTTCGCCCAACCAGGGATCCAAGAAGAACAGACTGGGACTCCTACAGGAGGGACCTGGGTGTTCGGATTAAGGAGGCTGGATTGGAGTATGGTGGGAGGAGAGAGCTAGAAGACTCTGCCACATTGGTTGGCGAGGCTATAATAGAATCCTTTACCGATAACTGCCCTCTCAGTGAGGGGAGGAAAGTAGGGGATCCGTCATGGTGGAACAAGAAGCTAGCCAAACTTCGGAAGACCACCAGGAGACTCTTTAATAGAGCAAAAAAGAACGGGGAGTGGGACCTGTATAGGAAAACACTAACCGAATACAACAGGGCAATTAGAGAAGCGCGCAGGAAGTCCTGGAAGGAGTTTTGTCATGAGATTGACAAAACTCGGGAAGGGGCACGACTGTATAAAGTGCTCTCTAAGGACCCAGTTAACCCGGTGGGGATGCTAAGAACCCCACTGGGAAATATAACAAAAACGGCAGGGGAAACTGTGGAAGAATTAATCAGGACACATTTCCCTTCCAGTACCCTGAGGAAACTTGGGGGAGCAGACACTGAACCGGTTACCAAACTCTCCACAAGACGTGGTAAGAGGGAGGACTGGGAAGTGGCAAGGAGGATAGTAACTCCACAAAGGGTAAGATGGGCTATTGGCACTTTTAAACCCTACAAATCTCCAGGTCCAGATGGGATCTATCCTGTGCTGCTGCAGCAGGGAATGGATATGCTGGTGCTGGTACTTACTAAATTATACAGGCTAAGCATTGCTCTAGGGCATGTGCCGGCAGCCTGGAAATCTAGTAAGGTGGTCTTTATACCTAAGCCCACCGGTAACCAATCGGAAGGGAAAGGATACAGACCTATCACACTCATGTCCTTTGTTCTCAAGGGACTTGAAAAACTGGTTGATAGGCATACTAGGGGGGGTGCTTTGGCTATCAAACCACTGCATTGGAACCAGTATGCTTACCAACCGGGGAAATCTTGCGAGGGAGCTCTCCATCAAGTGGTTGGTAGGATTGAGCAAATGATCGCTAAGAAAGGTTGTGCCATAGGTGCCTTCCTCGACATTGAAGGGGCTTTCAATAACCCCTCAGTGGAGACGATGGTAAGTGGTGCAAGACGTCATGGAGTGGATGCGACCACTTGTGGTTGGATAAGTTCCATGTTAACAAACAGAAGCATTTCTGTAGAGGTGGCAGGGGAGGTCAGAAGGGCGGAGACAAGTCTGGGCTGTGCACAGGGGGGGGGGGGTTCTCTCTCCTCTGTTGTGGTGCCTAGTGGTTGACAACCTTATTGAACTCCTGAATGAACAGGGGTACTTCTGTCTAGGATATGCGGACGACATAGTTGTCCTGATCCTGGGCAGATTCCCTGATACAGTCCTTGAGGTAATCAGGAATCCTCTACGACTGATTGAAGAGTGGTGTAAAAAGGAGAACCTTAGGGTAAATCCAAAAAAGACTGCTCTCATTAACTTCACCAGATAGCGAAAAGATCTGACGACCAGGATGCCCCGCTTGTTTGGTGAATACCTTGAGTTTGTGGGGGAGGTGAAGTACCTGGGAGTTACTCTGGACAGGAAACTCACCTGGAATCCACATCTTGAGAGGACAGTTAACAGGGCCAAAAGGGCACTGATGACTGTGAGAAGAATGGTGGGTAAGAAATGGGGACTGAAGCCATCAATGATGCACTGGATGTATCTGAGGGTGATAAGACCTATGATTACCTATGGAGCTCTGGTATGGTGGACAAAGGCCAACCAGGCACAGACAAGAGCTAAACTGAGCTCTATCCAGAGATTGGCCTGTCTGTGCACACTGGGAGCGATGTCAACTACACCAGGTGCAGCAATGGAAGTAATGCTTAACCTCCCTCCCCTTGAGCTTGTCCTTAGGGGAGAGGCGAGGCTAGCGGCATGGAGATTGCGCAACTCGAGCAACTGGGCTAACCTCCCAGATGTCTCGGGACATATGAGTATCGAGTGCGTGGTCAAAGAACCCGTCTTGGAAATGGGCAGCGACCACATTACTCGAATGTTTGCACCTGACCAGGTCCACCAAACTGTGATGGAATGGTCAGGGACATTAACATCGGGAGCTCAGATCTGGTACACAGATGGCTCCAAGATGGACTTCGGCACTGGAGCGGGGGTGTATTGTAAAAACCCAAGGGTAGAACTAGTTTTTTCCTTGGGGAGGCATACCTCTGTCCTTCAGGCCGAAGTATATGCTATAAATGCCTGTCTGGGAGAGATAGCGAGAAGGGAAACACATGGGGCCCGGATTGCTATTTTCTCCGACAGTCAGGCAGCAATTAAGGCACTAAACGGACACGTGGTCACCTCGGCCATAGTCAGGGAGTGCCTAATTAACCTACAAGCTCGGGCAAGGCACAATCAAGTCAAGATTGGTTGGGTGCCAGGGCATAGGGGAATACTTGGAAATGAAGCCGCAGATGCGCTGGCCAGGGAGGGGTCCTCGACTCCCCTGATTGGACCGGAACCTGCGGTGGGTATTTCCAAATCCATGGTCAGGATGACAGTGCGAAGGTGGATGGCTGAAAGACACTGTGAGCACTGGATCAGGGCCGAAGGGATGAGACACAGTAAGCTAACCCTTAGGAGACCTTACTTGGGGCTGCAGAAGAGTCTCATCTATCTGTCTAGGCAGGAATTAAGGATAGCCACAGGACTACTCACGGGACACTGTGGACTAAGGAAACATTTGCATAAAATGGGTATCTACAAGGATGAACCAGTGTGCAGATTGTGCGGGCAGGAACAGGAGACTGCCACACACATCATTTACAGATGTGGAGTACTTGCTGAGAGGCGCTTCAACCTCTTTGGTGATGGAACGGCCTTGGTGGATGCTGAAGGTAAAACTCTAGTCAGGAAACTCCTAAACCTGGTAAGAGGGAAGGGGTTATTTGACTAGATCAGGGAGGTAAGTACAATATACCTTAAGGTAGCAGTGCTTCGGGCAATTCAAACCCGCTCCCAAGTTAAAAAAAAAAAAAAAAAAAAAATGTTTTCTTGTGTATTAATAAAGAACAAAAGTCTAAATACAAATACAAGAATTATAATTGAATCTACAATTCAATTCATTATATATGAATATATTATACATATAATATTAATATTATATATATATATATATATATATATATATATATATGAAGTTAATACATTACCAATGTAAATATTTTTATCCACCACTAAGTGCTCCATCACTGTGATTCGACAATGGTCAAATGACCGAAAGGTGCCTCATCACACAAGGTAAAATTATTGCACTTAGTGGTGGATAAAAATATTTACAATAGTAATATATTAACTTTATAAAGTCAGTCATTATAACTGAATTTACAATTCAAAGCTTTTCGTTGGCTAACAGTACCAACATCATCAGGAATATTAAACGATATTAAACAAATATTAAACGATATTTGTTTAATATTCCTGATGATATTGGTACTGTTAGTCAACGAAAAGCTTTGAATTGTAAATTCAATTATAATTCTTGTATTTGTATTTTGACTTAGTTCTTTATATATATATATATATATATATATATATATATATATATATATATATATATATATATATATATTTGTAGATTATGCAACACTGTTTTTTTGTATACACTTATCACTTTCACTTATGTACTTAAACAAGAATCTTACTTGGTATTTATGCGAGTACTTTCATAGACTAGTAAGTGCCTCCATCTTCCGGCATACTGTATGCCGGAAGATGGAGGCACTTACTAGTCTCTGAAAGTACTCGCATAAATACCAAGTAAGATTCTTGTTTAAGTACATAAGTGAAAGTGATATATATATATAAGTTACGTTTTATATTAAGCAAGAAAGGTTTTTAAAAATGATTTTTATTTTTAACAAACCTTTGAATTTAATAAACAATTAATTTAGAAAACTGTTACATAAATTTTTACTTAATAAAACAATACAATTGATATGCACTCAATCGGAGTGGAAAACGTCTGTGCGATACAGAGGCGACTTACACACTGCCGGGGCTCTGTTCTCACACCTATATAATACTAAAGCTGCGTAAGCAGGAATTTTCCTAGCACGCATTTAATTATGAAATGTTCACATAAAATGTTTATATAACTCCTCCATCCCTAAAGAAAACTTCGGGGGTTGGCGAAGTTTCGGCGTTGGTTGAAGTCTTCTTCTTCTTCCTGATGAGGGCGAAGATTATAAGCTGCTGAATAGGCCTCCGTAAAGGGCAATTTTCGGCATGGGTTGAAGTCCTCTTCGCTGGAGAAAGTCACCAGGCAAAGGTTGATTTCCAAGATCCAGTTAAATGGGTTGTCTGCGATTTCCAACGCAGTATCCTCGTAGTTTGTAGGCGTTATTGTTTTTGATGATGGGCATTTTACAGTCTAATTTTCTGTTCATTATAATTCAACTGAGCAAAAGTATTTGGAATCGATTAATACAATTTATAATGAGTCTTTTCTATCATAGGATAGATACAAAATGTTTATAACATACACAATTGTTATCAGAATCTAATTTTTGTTCTACAAAATTTACATTGATTACAATAAAAGTTTTATATAATTTTTCATAATTTTTACCATCATTTACATTCAACTTGCCTGTTATAGATTTGATAAGGATTCTAGTCAGTTTATAAGAATTCTTTTTGTTTTGTTATCTCTTCAAGAGTATAGTTTCTAATTTTCTTCAATTACATTTCTTTTTGTGATTAACATATTTCAAATAATTAACAATATTTATTACCATAATTAGTTACATATCATTTAATAAATTACAACAGTTTGTAACACATACAATTAATAAAACAATGTTGTTTAAAGGTTTAATAAAGTTTCTTGCATAGAATTAATGGACAAAGGTATGGTTGGGATTTTAATTTGATTGTGTGGAATATGAACAAGAAGGATTTTGGTCATTAATTACATTTTTTATCTTCTTAGGCCTTTTAATTTTCGACAAATGTATTTTGTCTTTTGTGTTATGATGTCTAGGCTTTATTTTTCCAGTTTTTCTTTCTTTATCTATCGAAGCTATTTCTTCCTTGCTATATCTGTTTTTCGTTTTGCTTTGCTTCTGAACTGATTTTATATAAACTTCAGATGGTATTTCTGGAAGTGGTTCTTTGTTTACATTCCTTTTTTCTAAAACTTTTTCTTTAATTCTTTGATTGCTATCCCTAATGTTTTCGTAAAGTATTTTTGTTTTTTCCTTATGGTTTAAAACGTAGTCATTTACAATTTGTTTTTCTAAATCTATATCTAATAAAGAGTTTGAATTTATGTGTCCAAATAAGACTTCGCACGGCGTTAATTTTGTGACTGAATGAATGCTATTGTTATAGGCAATTATAGCATATTTTACTTTCTTAATTATACTGTCTTTTTTAAATTCGATTTGATTATTTAACAGCCTTATGTGTTCTATTAAGGTGGAATGAAATCTTTCACATAATCCGTTTGATTGGGGGTTTTGTGTACTGATAAAATGGATTTTGATTTTATGCAGGTCTAATATCTCCTTCACAATCCTGTTATTAAACTCCGTTCCATTGTCTGAGATAATAACTGTTGGTACACAGAACTGCGCAAAGTAATCTAATAGCTTGTCTGCAATCTCTGTAGCTTGAGAGCTTCCCAAGCGATAAGCTTGAGCATACTTTGTGAAACTGTCGACAATGCTGATAAACGCATTCTTTTCTAAAGAGATAGTGTCGATGTGAATTATCTGGAAAGGCCTTGAAGCTGTAGGCGTCAAGTTCATCTCTAATTGTAAGGGCATTCTGTCATATTTGGTTCTTTGACATATGTCACACTGATTTATGAAATTTTGGATTAGTGATTTTAAATTAGGCCAATAATATCTTCGCTTAATTTGTTCGTATGTTTCTTGTATCCCTCGGTGATTGGTTTTGCTGACATGATAATTACTTATCGTTTCTAAGGTATCTTCTTCCGAAGTTAGGTCTAAGAGTTTGTTATTGCACTTAACCAAATTTAGTTCAGTTTGTTTGAAATTTTTGGCTACGCATGATGCAAATTTCTCGTAAAAATCGTCTTCAAAATATAGATTATATTTTATTTTGGGTACCAAATATGATTTTACAAAGTTAACTATGTCTTCTTTAAAGTTATTTTCTGATATTTCGACCATTAAACGAATTTTTGAAGTTCCGAATAGTTTTATAATTTTTACTTTCTTTGGTTCGTATTTTACTAGTGACAAAAATATTTGATTTCTCCCAAAGTTTACAGGTTCGTCGGAAATTGGTATTTCAATTTGGGTGTTCCCTTCGAAGTTGGAATGCACGGTTTGACTGTCACTTTCTTGATCGTACTCTAAGTTGGCATTATCTGTTGCGTCGAGTTGTACGACCATAGACTCGTTATCTTCATTTAATTCCGGGAAGAAACGTTGGATTAATCCAGCTGGAGATAAATCAAGGTCTGGTTCTACAGTGTGTTGGGTGTTTGTTGACCTTTTATTAGTAATGTTCAATTGTATTCTAGACAAGGCATCGGCGTTTTGGTTTAATTTGCCCTTTTTGTATCTTATGTCATAATCATATTCCTCTAATTTTAATCTCCATCTTAAAAGCTTGGAATTTGGTTCTTTAACTGAAAATAACCATTGTAAAGGTTTATGGTCTGTATAAATTTTAAACTTTCTTCCAAATAAATAAGGCCTAAAGTGTTTAGTGGCCCATACGATTGCTAGTAATTCCTCTTCAATCGCGGAGTAATTAGTTTCGCTGTCATTTAAAGTTCTGCTGGCATACGCTATAGGAAGGTCCTTCCCATTATTGTCCTGGCTTAAAATTGCTCCTAGTGCAAAATTACTAGCGTCTGTTGTTAGAGTAAACTCCTTTTCAAAATCTGGGTATTGCAGAAGGGGCTCATTAGTCAGTATATTTTTACATGTTTCAAAACATTCAATGAAGTCTGGATTTTCTATATTTATTTTTGCATTTTTCTTTAAACAGTTAGTAAACGGTTTTGTTATCTTGGCGAAGTTTTTAATAAATTTTCGATAATAGCCTATTAGTCCTAAAAATCCTTTAATTTGTTTGGTGGTTTTGGGTATTGGATAGTTTTTGATTGCCAAAATCTTTGCTGGGTTAGGTTTTACGCCTTCCGGTGTAACAACATGCCCTAGATACGCTACTTCTTTTCTTAAAAATTCTGTTTTATCCAGCTGTACTTTAAAGTTGGCTTTGCGTAATCTGTCGAATACTTCTTTAAGTCTTTGTATATGTTCTTGAAGGCTAGTGGAGTAAATTATAATATCGTCTAAATAAACTAAACATGTTTCATTTTGGATTCCTCTCAGAATGTTATTCATAATTCTTTGAAATGTAGGGGGGCTATTCTTTAGTCCAAAAGGCATTCTTAAAAATTCATAGTGTCCCGTTTCTGTTGAAAACGCTGTTTTTTCTATGCTATTTTTATCCATTTCTACTTGGTGAAATCCTGAGGCTAAATCTAAAGTTGTAAAATACTGAGATCGTCCTAATTTATCTAATATGTCGGTAATGTTTGGCAAGGGAAATTTATCGTCAATTGTTTTCTTGTTTAATCCTCTAAAATCTATTACTAATCGAAATTTTCTTTTGCCAGAAGCGTCTTGTTTTTTGGGTACAATCCAGACAGGAGAGTTCCATGGAGAATTTGAAGGTCTAATAATTCCTTGTTCAAGCATGTCCTCAGTTTGTTTATTAATTTCGTTCTTGTAAATCTCTGGATATCTATAATTTCTGGAGTATACGGGAATTTCATCAGTAGTCCTAATAACATGTTTTATTTGGTTGGTAAAAGTTAAATCGTTTCCCTCAATATGGAATAAATCTGCATAATCTTTTATTAAACTTGTTATAGCGGATTTTTCTTCCGAGTTCATATGTTCCATTCTAAATTTTGATAAATCTAAATTTTTTCTTCTCGAATTTTTTTGTTTATAATCTAATAAATTGAAATTAGCGTTCATTTGCATTGCATCAGGTCTGAAAATATTATATTCCTCTAAAGATTTTACTTCTAATGGTTTACTTATTGTTAATTTTACATTTTCTTCCGTATTGTTTATAATAGGGCAATAGGCTTCACCCTTATGCACTGAAACTATACACTGCGGGATTTCTAATCCGTTCACTTGTTTGTGTGGTAAAATACCTTCTCCATTATGAATATTTTGTATTTTTAATTTAACTGTTTGGCTAGTGCGGGCTTGTATAACATAACTAAATTGTTCCTGCTTTATTGACGTGCTGTCTGTTTTATTACAACTTCCTTTTTCAGTGTTAAAATATTGAATAGGGATTTCCTCATCACAAAGTATTAATTTATTATTTATAAAGTCTAAGCTTATTCCTAAATCCTTTATATTGTCTAGCCCTAGTAATAGGTCAAAATTCTGATGAAAGTCAAATAAATAAAATTTAATTGCTTTTTTAGACAACAGAGGTATGGTGCAACAAAAATTTTCTTTTGAAGTGCCGTGTGCGGTGATTACTTCAAACGGCTCTTTTTTAATGCTTGTTTTAAAATTTTTCCAGCCTAAAGATTTTCGCATAAATGATCTAGTACTGCCTGTGTCAATTAATATTCTAGATTTGGTGTTTGTGTCGTATATAAATGGTAGCTCGTTATTTTCGCTTTGTAGATTCATTATTGAAAATCGATTCCGAGGCTTGTATGTCCTAAAAAATCGTCCTGATCGATTTTAGCGGTCTCTTCTTCGTAGTTGTCGGTTAAATTTTGGGATTCTTCGAAGTACTCTTCTTTCCCGAGATTTTCTTCAAAAGCGAATGATTCTTGTCCATTAGTCTGGTACATAGTGTAATCGTCTTTTTCGGCTCCTTGTCCGGTCATTTGATACAAATTCGTTTGTCTAGAAGGTCTATCTGTCTGTCTGGTGGAAATACTCATAGGGGTAGGTTGATAACCCGTATTTCGCTGAGGATACTGAGGTTTAGTAGTGTTGTTGTTTGGTTGTCCCCTTTGAGACTGACCGTGATTAGCAAAAGTTGGTGGTCTATAGGAAGGATTTGGGTGTTGATAAGGTTGTTTAGGTATTTGGTGGTATTTAAATTCAGTATGTATTGGTCTTCTTACGTTATGAGTTTGGCTTTTCTGAAAGACTGGTTGTTTGCTTGGCTGAGTAAACATTTTATTATTTTTAAATTGGAAGTCGTTTGTGAGCATATTAAGTGCTTCACTAAGAGTGTTAGGGTTCTTGGTACGCATTAGTGACCCGATGGGTTCATGCAAACCCCTAAGGAGAACTCTTAAAGCTAGTTTCTGAACGTATTCTATTAAAATGTCTTTAGCCATCTGCCTTTGAGGCTCTTTATTCATAAAAAATGAAATTTGTAAATTTAGTAACTTTTGAATTTTCTCATAGAATTGAAATGGTGATTCGTTACTTTCTTGTTTTAATTCTGACATCTCTAAGTTTAATGTGAAACAATCCCTTTTGTCTGAATAACTAATTAATAATACTTTTCTAGTTTCGTGCCAATTGTAAGAGTTAGAGTTTACAACCATTTCCAGTGCTTGGCCTTTTAATTTAGAAAGAATAGAGGAGAACAGATACTCATTTTGAAAATCCTCTGGATTTTCGCTTACATAAAACTTATTCACTATCTTATCACATATTGAGATAAATCTGTGGAGCATAGTGGGCTCTCCACTATACTCGGGTATCATGTCAAGATACTCCTTTTTTAATGTTGGCGTTGCCATTATTTAATATTATTTTTCAAAATAATAAAAATTAAAAATCAATTATATAAAATTAAAAAGTATTTACTCTACTTTTTCTTAATTCTATATCTTAAGATCTACTTACAAGTTGATCCAAAATACTTTGCTCATTTGAACAACTTTCACTTTTCACTTACACGATATTCGCGCGTGTTCTTAATAGATATGCGCTCTATTAAGTGGTTGTAGATATTCACTCTACTTAAGGTTTCCTCAATTAACGGTTAAAACCGACGGACGTTATATTCACTAACTTCCTTGAGGTGTCCTACCGACTGCGCCAGTTACGTTTTATATTAAGCAAGAAAGGTTTTTAAAAATGATTTTTATTTTTAACAAACCTTTGAATTTAATAAACAATTAATTTAGAAAACTGTTACATAAATTTTTACTTAATAAAACAATACAATTGATATGCACTCAATCGGAGTGGAAAACGTCTGTGCGATACAGAGGCGACTTACACACTGCCGGGGCTCTGTTCTCACACCTATATAATACTAAAGCTGCGTAAGCAGGAATTTTCCTAGCACGCATTTAATTATGAAATGTTCACATAAAATGTTTATATAACTTATATATATATATATATATATATATATATATATATATATATATACACATATATATATATATATATATATATATATACACATATATATATATATATATATATATATATATATACACATATGACAAAATCACAATATTAAGTGGTGAATTTCTAAGAAGCTTGATAGTGGTCTAAAACTTCTCATCCTACCCCCCCCCCCCCTCTTGCAATGCTTCACTATTGCAAAGAACCTTTTTCTTATAATTTCATATACTAGGCCTACATTTTTGAGCAATTTTTAGCTCCGAGAAAGTTAGCTCAGTGCTAAAAGTTCTGGTGTTCAAACATCTGGTTCCACAGTTCCAACTGGAACATCAAATTCAAATTAATGTATAACTATTTGAAAAGACTGTATTAACATCAGTAGTCATCAACTATAGCTTTAAAAAATTATTTAAAAATTGACTGAGTGAATAAAAACGTATTTTTTTTAACGATTGAATATTTGTATAAGGAATTTATATATATATATATATATATATATATATATATATATATATAAGGAGTTTGAGCTAATAGAAGGAATTAAAAAAAACGAGAAGACAGTAAAAACTTGAAAAGCTAAAAAAGACAGCGTGGAAAAGAGAAGATCTAAAAATAATTTGCTCCGTTTGAGAAATCTGTCCTGAGGTGTTGTGGTGTCCTTAGGTCTCCGATCGGTGGAGTCCAAGTTGGGCTTTGTTCCAACTCTATGTTCTTCAGAAATTATCGCTCAGTTTCTAAATTATTGTACTTTTCGATGGCAGTATTCACTTTCCGTTTTATACTGTTACATCAGAACAGAAAAAAATCTTTATATTGCATGTTTATGCATTAAAATACCGTACTTACTATCATACTGAAACGCTATTAATAGCGACATCACTCTTCCTCTTCGAATCGTGTAAACACTGGGGAGTTGGGTACCAACTGCAGCAGTTGCATAAAGGTTTAACCCGAATAAAAAATAAAACTTATCAAAATCGGCGTCGAGTAATTAGTATGTCAGAGTGTTAATGTGTTACGAGGGAGACGGGGGAGCGGGGGCGGGGTGCAGACCGGTCGATACCAGACCCTGAGGGGCGCACAGTTTCCGGGACCTCACGTCTCGTCCACCCCTTTCACGGAACAATTGTTTTATCTCTACTAGAGTGGGGGGAGTTATTTTGTCCAAATTATGTTTTAATTAATACGAAATATTGTTTTGACCAGACTCGTTGCTCCGTGAAGTGAATTCGTAAAAAAATATAATTTATCTGGTGATTTATTATTGGGGATATTTTGTAACGGGCAGACAGTGGATTTCCACAACACAGAGTAGTTGGGGATAGTTCGCAACGGGTAAGCCGTGGATTTGCACAAAACTATAGAGCACAGAGTAATTGGGGAGATTTCGTAACGGATAGACCGTGGATTTGCACAATACTATAGAATACAGAGTAATTTTGGATAGTTCGCAACGGGTAAGCCGTGGATTTGCACAAACCTATAGAGCACAGAGTAATTGGGGAGATTTCGTAATGGGTAGACCGTGGATTTGCACAATACTATAGAGCACAGAGTAATTTTGGATAGTTCGCAACGGGTAAGCCGTGAATTTGCACAAAACTATAGAGCACAGAGTAATTGGGGATATTTCGTAACGGGTAAGCCGTGGATTTGCACAATACTATAGAATACAGAGTAATTAGGGATATTTCACAACAGGTAAGCCGTGGATTTGCACAAAACTATAGAGCACAGAGTAATTGGGGAGACCTCGTAACGGGTAGGCCGTGGATTTGCACAATACTATAGAACACAGAGTAATTGGGGAGATTTCGTAATAGGTAGGCCGTGGATTTGCACAATACTATAGAGCACAGAGTAATTTTGGATAGTTCGCAACGGGTAAGCCGTGGATTTGCACAAAACTATAGAGCACAGAGTAATTGGGGATATTTTGTAACGGGTAAGCCGTGGATTTGCACAATACTATAGAATACAGAGTAATTAGGGATATTTCGCAACAGGTAAGCCGTGGATTTGCACAAAACTATAGAGCACAGAGTAATTGGGGAGACCTCGTAACGGGTAGGCCGTGGATTTGCACAATACTATAGAACACAGAGTAATTGGGGAGATTTCGTAATGGGTAGGCCGTGGATTTGTACAATACTATAGAAGACAGAGTAATTGGGGAGATTTCGTAATGGGTAGACCGTGGATTTGCACAATACTATAGAACACAGAGTAATTGGGGAGATTTCGTAATGGGTAGGCCGTGGATTTGTACAATACTATAGAAGACAGAGTAATTGGGGAGATTTCGTAACGGGTAAGCCGTGGATTTGCACAATACTATAGAATACAGAGTAATTAGGGATATTTCGCAACAGGTAAGCCGTGGATTTGCACAAAACTATAGAGCACAGAGTAATTGGGGAGACCTCGTAACGGGTAGGCCGTGGATTTGCACAATACTATAGAACACAGAGTAATTGGGGAGATTTCGTAATGGGTAGGCCGTGGATTTGTACAATACTATAGAAGACAGAGTAATTGGGGAGATTTCGTAATGGGTAGACCGTGGATTTGCACAACACTATAGAACACAGAGGAATTGGGGAGATTTCGTAACGGGTAGACCGTGGATTTGCACAACACTATAGAACACAGAGGAATTGGGGAGATTTCGTAACGGGTGAACGTATAAAAATAAACATGTTTTTGGAGCCAAGTTTTGGGTATTTAATGTTAGTAAATGTATACTTTGCAAGTTATTTTGGTTTTGTAAATAACTTTACATTCATTTCTTAAACTTATCCATCAATATATTGACTTTTTTTCTTATGTTTATGTGGACTCACATCCCGAGGTATAACACGATTTAGGTATATATCCGATGGTAAACGTATCAAATGAAACAGATCACCAAACACACCGTCGCTATGGTAACCGTAAGAGATTTCAATAACGTCGCAAAGAATTAGCGTGTTTCTGAGATTCAATCTCTCGCCAGCACTGAATACGAATTGCACAAAGTCCTGTTTAAAGAATCGAGGCACAGCAAAGTCGCGATGTTTAATCAGGCCCGCCGTGCCGTAACAAGCCCGGAGAGCTTTTACTTGAGCGATCAAATCTTGCAGTAACAAACGGACGTAATTGCATTTGCCATAATTCCCATTGCTTCGGATGTTCACTTGATTTCCTCCCGTCTTTAAAGCGCTCACGGCGGTGTCGTACTTTAAAGTGAAATCCGTGAGTAATTTTAATATACTAAGAGGAATATCTGTAGACAGATGCATTGTTATAAAATAGGGTGGGCCGGGGGTTTAAATATTCTGTACTTGGTTCTTGGGGACACCAAAGTAAGTAATATAGGGGAAAAAAATTAATTCGATTCCTACTTAAATCTACAGAGAAATACTATATTTTAGATTCTATTTATTTTATAATTACAATTATTATGAATAAGTATATACATATCTGAGAATAACAATATTATGGCAAAATAGAAAACGATATTTCTTGCAATTTTACATTTTCCTTTCTATGTATGGTGTTCGACTATTATTTTTGTTGTTACTATTTATAAACTTTCGTTTTTTTCGTCGCTTGTATTGGGTTGTACTTTCTTTTCGCTTTCCTTTCGCATTTTCCGATTGTGAAGCAAGGTTCGATAAAGTTAATCCAAAGCAAAAAGAAAACACACACAAGTCACAAATTAATCACTTATTGACTCATACACGTTTCAATGACAAAGTCATCATCAGTGAGTGCTGCTACTACAAACTCTAAATTGCAACTAAATTAGTAAACACTTACTGATGATGATGACTTTGTCATTGAAACGCGTATGAGTCAATAAATGATTAATTTGTGAGTTCTGTGTATGTCTTGTATTTGTTTTAACATAACCTCACAAGCTAAGCTCAAAGAATAGTTGTAATGATAATCTAGCTTATGTGTTTACTTTACTCTTTTAATTTATTGTTAATCCTAGAAAATTATTCATGATATTGTGTGGTAACCATGGCAACAATTTAAATTTATACAATGGCAGTTTTTCATATAGATGTTTGAGAAGTTTATTTCTAGCTATGGAATGTTGGCTCAGTACCAAAAAGTGCTATACTTGAAAATACACAGTTCAAATCCTACCTAGACCCCTAAATTTTCGAAATTTAATTATTGAATAAATATTTTTTTTAACTGTATTAAAATCAATTGTCATCCACTATAGGTTATAAAACAATGTATTTGAACTTGAATAGAGTATTTGAACTTATTTTATTAATGATTGAAATTTCGAAAACTTTTACAGAATATATAATTGGAGAGTGTGAGCTAATTGAAGGAATTTAATAATAGTGCATTGTTAGAGGGCAATAATTTCCAATAATGCGGGTCGACACCTTCACATCCATGTGGCTTGGAGTATGGTGAGGTGAACCGGTAAAACCGATCGTGAGGTGTGTGAAGAAGCAATAGTCGCACGCGGTAACATATGTGTACCACACACTTTGATGCAATTATATACTGTACACTTTGAGTTCTGAACCGACCATATCTTATACTTTGAGGTTTGTAATTCTGATCTAGAAATCCTTTTCAAAGACATACATTAGAAACGACCTCAGAAACAAATCGAAAGTGACGCCCACATATCAGGGACTCAAAGTAAATAAGTTATAATGCTGCCAAAAACTTGAAACCGTTCCAACGACACAAACCTGACACATAAATTACGACGTGCACTGATCCCGCTACTGAGAGCTGATTAGTGAAGCCATCTGTCTATCGCGGTAAATGTTTGCGCCGACATTGTCCCCTTGCGACTTTGTTAGCAACAGTTTTATCTTCATTTTGGAACAAGGTTTCCGCACGACTTTCGCGAAGTGAAACTGTACTAAATCAAAACGGTGAGCCGAGGCGCTAATTTTGTATCTCAACTGAAGCGCATGATTAGGGCTGTGACGGAAATGTTCGACGCCTCGACAAACGCTTTACACACGTCATCTTTCGCATAATTTGCAAGAAAACTCCAAGGTCTAACATTACGTAATCTAAGCAAAAAATACAACCCGCGTTCGTTTCTGGAGATCATGTACAAACTATGGCACTGGGAATATGTAATGGTGGGAAGAAGTGTGACGGAGCGGGTGGGTAGGAAAGGAATACTCTCCTGAAGTCGACTCCTGAAGCTATCAACTGAGGCCACGAAAGGAGGTTCTAACAGCTAAGTACAAGCCAACCTATTTCTACATAAAACAAAGCAAATTTAAAGAAAAATGCTGTGCGTCACATATGTTTCATGGACGTGTTTGTTACAAACACAGATTCAGTAAGTGTAGAAAGTTTTTGTTTTGCAACAAACAATCGTAAAACTAAAGTTGCATCGCACAAGACAGCAAATGGCATCAGCTGATAAGATAGAAGATACGATACACGGAGCGATGATATATTTTTACACCGTGTGTACACGCCACGGAGGTAATTATAAGCTATTAGCTCCCTGTACTTGGCTGCAATTAGATCTGTAAGATATGCTGCAGCCGTGCATTACCTGTCCGCCTACCTTTTCCGTCTGTATTTCTTCTGACGAATGCAGACGTACCGGCCGAGTAAACGAACGCAAGCGTCTACAATGCAAGATATTAGTAGATGCATTTTAATAATACTAAAATATCGCCAGTAGTTTAAATAACAGGCAATCAATAGGTAGTGCAGAATAGCTAATTGTAAAAGGAGAAAAGAATATCAAAAAAGTTTGTAATTAAAAATAGGAATAAACTTAGTAAACTTTTACACACAAAAAACAAACAATTCAAATAGAACAAGGTAATAAAAACAGTTAAACCTACAGCTGGGAATCAATTAAACACCGTAAAAGTTAAAAGCTACAAGTTATATTTTACAAATATAAAACATTAAATATTAATCGACAAGTAAATGGAATAAAGAAAAAACAAAATTACAAAGTAAACGTGTAAAATAGAAAGGAGTTAAACTGTTAAAAATAAAAAAATCTATCAGATAAACAAGTATTACGTAAAAATTAAAAAGTAAAAATTGCAGAAAAGATTCACAAAAAGTAAATAAATGAGGAAGGATAATCTAACAACAAAAGAAACAACAGCGACATGTGTAGAGATGAAGGCATTCAACGTCATTTTAATAATAAAAAAAGAAAAAAACGTACATTATTTCACACACAAAAAACAATAAAATAATCATGTGATTATTTGAACAAAACAATTAAATTGTATAAATACAAGGTAGTTCGATAATAATTTTAAAATAAATTTTTAAATTGTTTTCGTACAATGTGAAAGGAGGCTTTGTTCATTTCTGTTTAGCTCTAACTCGACCAGCCAATATGACTATCGCCCCAACGAAGGATAGGGAAGAGTTGTAGGATGAAGACAGAGGCAAATCCATTGGTACAAGAATCATCTACCAGTTACATCCCCATGGAGGAATGAAGGCTATAGTTGCTTAAATGGAGTAAGGCTCCTTTCATTAGGGACATTCAGAGGCTTCTTACGCTTTGTTGCATGTGTAACGGAAGGATAAGTGGAATATGGTAGAACTAAGGAAAGGGCTGGTAGCGAGCATAGGATAGCTTCACTGTGTGCTTCCGTTGTGCAATGAAACACACTACTTGGAAGTTTAGGCCTGCACCCCTTACTGCATATTTGTAATAAACTGTGCGTAAACAATATTAAGTAATATCCATAAACCTCTAACCAGAATTATATTGTATGTTTACCTAATACAAGTTTCGGTTACCATCCTCAGAAACATTAAACAAAAACTGACTATATCAGTGAGTGAGGGAAGTAGGAGTAACGGTGCGAGTGTCACCGCGACACTGTCTGCGGATAGGAATGTGGGAACAGGGCTTCTGGCCCTGTAGGCTGGATCTCTGTCTATATAATTAATGTTTTTATAACCCACCCCCAGATGCCGTTACCACGGCTCCCGGAAGAAATTGAGAAGTAGCTGTACACGAGCGCATTGCATTTTACTTAATACAACAAACAACAAGGAAATAGTTACAGGGATGAAATTGAAGCCAGCATCAAATGATAGATTTATCACCAAATTTCGCAACATTTTACATTTCTTATACATAGGCCTATATATGCTGATACGTATTCTTTCACGGATGGAAAAAATAGGATGAATAGTTATTATCTGGAGTACATCCGTAAATTCTGTAGTGCATACAATCGCAGTTCCGACGTGTCGCTAGCATCTCATTTAGCATATATATATTAAATATGGTGACATGTTTTCTTGTAATATAGTTAATAAATTTAAAATATTTCAAAAACAAGAATACTTTTAATGAATATATTTATTCAAAGCTTTTCGCCGATAAAATAGTACCAGCATCTTCAGGAAAATAATTATCTAATAAAATGATTTTATTAGATAATTATTTTCCTGAAGATGCTGGTATTATTTTATCGGCGAAAAGCTTTGAATAAATATATTCATTAAAAGTATTCTTGTTTTTGAAATATTTTTAATTTATTATATATATATATATATATATATATATATATATATATATATATATATATATATATATTAATTAACATACCTTTGGACAAAAAACGTTTGTTGTTTGGATATGAAATATCAAGAGTATAGCGATAATCAGTGATTATGATTCTAAAACTATTGATATTATTAAGAAGTAAAATAGTTGGATTTTATGAAAACATTTAACATTTGGGAACCAAGGAAAAAGGCCAATTTATTAGTTTAGTTTACCTATTGGTGAAGTATTGACGAAAGGTTGGAACCAGTTTTAAACAATTTTGAAAGCTGCGTATAGAAAGGATAACATAGAGAATAAAGATAAGATGAAAACACTATATGAATCAGAGATTCACAAAGTGATTTATTGCGGCCAAATGCAATATTGGACGGACTAGGAAGTAAGTTTTAACTAGATTTAGAGCACATATTAGGCATATAAAAAACATAGTAAGTCAAGTACTGTTGTTTTATTTTAGTCTAATCACAATTTATAAGCTAACAATGTTGAATTAATAAATGATGTTTGAGTAAATAAGTTGTTTACTAATTTTGAAAGTTTACATATTGTAAATATGACCCTGAGATTTTATAAAATTCTGTTAGATGCCCCATTCCAAATTCTACTTTGTATTTACTGTTACTTCATGTCTTCCTCAGGGAGGCGTGGTCGCACTTTGTTAATGGGCGTGGCCGTGGCGTTTGGGTGGGGGTAAAGTAGTTGAGCAGAATATAAAGTTACTATGTAGCGATAGTCAGTCCCTCCTCTCTTTTCTTTCACCCTATTCATCTAAGCTATTATTACACATTACTACACTCTTATGCCACAACATCCAGCATGTTTACAGCATATGCAAAAATACAATTGTCACTCAAAAAATGTCAGTCAGCCAGTCCCAAACTTAATAAATACAGTTCCTGGTCCCCCACCATTAAAACCGGATCCGTCTTACCCAATAAAATGTCCTGCCGTGCAAAACCCCTCCTCAGATCCAGCCCAAACCAAAAAGCCCTGATCCCATATTCCTACCCGCAGTCAGTGTCACGTGACAGAGGCTGCAAACCCTCGGGGGCCACCAAACCCATCCTTCTCTGACTGACTGACTGACTGATAGTCAGTCTTGGTTGTAGTGCCTCTGAAGGTAGTTAATTAGTAGCAGAAATATACATAAGGTAAATATAAAATATTTCTAGACAGAGCTTCTTGAGTATTATTTATGAAATCTATTGTTAAAGATCGCAATGCTCATCTCTACAAACAATTTAGCTTCCCTTACCTCTAAACTGAACTCCATTGTAACACGAGCGCCACGATAACAACTCGTCAAAGCGCTATAAGCACGACACGAGCGCAATCTGCATATGAAAACGTTTCCAGCATAAATAGTCGACCTGGGATGGATCGACCTACCCATACACGTACTGTCTATCATTTGTTTTCAATCTAATGCCAAGGGATCACGCTGCGATGTAACGAATATTTCTCTACTACCACCGTCATTGTGAATGTAGAGCAATTCCCAGAGAGTGTGTACTCGCTGCTTGCATAGTGTCTGTAGCATTTTTGTTTGTACAGAATACAAACAGAAGCTTTCGCTTCAAACAGAAATATTTACGTATCTGTATACAGACAGACGAGACAAACCTGAGAGGGTTGCGTTGTGTCACACGCACGAAAAGTTCAGACATAATAGTACTTTACAACAGTATCGTACTTTCAATAACTTCCATATTGTCTCTAATTAATGTCAGTCTTGTTGTCTACCATCGCCAGTGGTCTAACATGCAACGGTCTATCGTATAGATAAAGCCAAAACGTAGTAAGACGTCCGAACGAGGCAAAGATTAACCTCGTCCAAGTGATGGCGGATTAAATCCGCCTGTCGCAAACCCAAACCCCGTCTAGTCTCTAATCCTCGACTAACAGCAACCGCTTATGCAAATATTTTATTCGCAAAGCATCAATGCAAAATATTTATAAAAAAAAGCTAGGAAGAGAGAATAATGTCCAAATTTATTTTTAACAAACGAAATTCAAACATCAATAAAAACCGAACATTTATTTTAAAAAATCGTCAATAAATGAGCTTTTATTGGAACTGTCTTCCAACATTGTTAAATGAGCAAAACTAAAAGTCCCTGTATCGAGGAAATAAAGGCAACCATGTATAGGTGTGAGGTTTGGCGATTTCGTCACCTTGCACCGCCTTATCACAGCCACCTAGACTAGATTTGTACTAATGGCAGGTAAAGTGTTCCTGCTGATTTACACCGACTTCTGCCTAACGTTACGTGCTTCCAAGATGTCGACGACAAAGAAATCTTCCATGTACAACCACCGTTGCGTCTGTTATCAGAAGCTATTTGGGATGTTTTAAACATGTTGTAGTAACATTCTCGGGTCACGTAACCGGGAAACATGCAGAGCAAAATGTCCCTGTCCGTACGCTCAGTGGAAACTATTTTGCTGCAAAATACAACACAAATACTTTGCACTAAACAGAGTAATGTTGAGACTATTAAGTGCTAACGATTCAAAGGATTATTCAATAATTTGGTTTATTTACGGACTAACTTAAATTCTATTTCAGAAACATTCTTGAATTTACTTGGCGTGTGTACAACTCGTATTGACCGAAAATAGGTCTCGAAATAAAAAAAAAGAACACTAGAAAAATATTAACTCATAATTTCATAAAGGTCTGTATATATAGGATTATATGGTATCACAGGTCCACGTCGCATACCTCAAGTAGAACCCCATTATACAGAAGGGCCATGAAAGGGAGACGTATTCGGGTGGTACCAAGGAGAGGACATAATGTTAATATAGGTGCTGGGAATAGGGTTATAGGTGTGGGAATACAGACACCCACAACCTACTCGGCTCTTCCGAACAACCGTCTTGCTTGCGTATCCTTGCGGGATCCAGGTTCCCACAACCAACCCGGCTCTTCCGAACAATCGTCTTGCCTGCGTTTCATTGCGGAGTCCAGGCTCCCACGACCTACCCGGCTCTTCTGAACAACCGTCTTGCCTGCGTATCCTTGCTAGATCTAGGCTCGCTCAACCCACCCGGCTCTTCCGAACAATCGTCTTGCCTGCGTTTCATTGCGGAGTCCAGGCTCCCACGACCTACCCGGCTCTTCTGAACAACCGTCTTGCCTGCGTATCCTTGCTAGATCTAGGCTCGCTCAACCCACCCGGCTCTTCCGAACAATCGTCTTGCCTGCGTTTCATTGCGGAGTCCAGGCTCCCACGACCTACCCGGCTCTTCTGAACAACCGTCTTGCCTGCGTATCCTTGCTAGATCTAGGCTCGCTCAACCTACCCGGCTCTTCCGAACAACCGTCTTGCCTGCGTATCCTTGCTAAATCCAGGCTCCCACAACCTACCAGGGTCTTCCGAACAACCGTTTTGCCTGCGTATCCTTGCGGGATTCACGCTCTCACAACTTACCCAGCTATTCCGAACAACCCTCTTTCCGCGTATCCTTGCTAGATCCAGACTTCCACAAATTACCAGGGTCTTCCGAACAACCGTTTTTCCTGCGTATCTTTGCGGGATCCAGGCTCCCAAAACCCACCCGGCTCTTCCGAACAACCGTCTTGCTTGCGGATCCTTGCTAGATCCAGGCTCCCACAACCTACCCAGCTCTTCCGAACAACCGTCTTGCCTGCGTACCCTTGCGGGGTCCAGACTCTCACAACCCACCCGGCTCTTCCGAACAACCGTCTTGCCTGCGTATCCTTGCGGGATCGAGACTCTCACAACCTAACCGGCTTTTCTGAACAACCGTCTTGCTTACGTTTCCTTGCAGGGTCCAGGTTCCCACAACCTACCCGACACTTCCGAAAAACCATCTTGCTTAAGTATCCTTGCGGGAATTATCTTATTTTGGAAACCAGGTTCCTTAACTAAAGCTTTCAGAAAATTGGAAGAAAGAAAATAAATTCATTGACATCGAAAGAACATCATTTGACCAAACAAACAAAACAAGAATCACTTGAATACTCCTATAAAATACAAATATTTAATACTGTATTCTGTAACTTAATTTTTGTGCAGGCTTAACAACTAACGTAAATTTTCATTATGTTCAAAATACAAAAAATAACACAATCATTACAATACCTCTATACAGAAATATAACCATAGTCTAAATAATTATGTCTGGAATTAAATTAACCAATAATAAATGAAATAAAGTAATTTATATAATAAAGCAACTGGCTACAACAGCTGGTAATTTGAGACAGAGTTAATAATTATCGTGAACATTTTAATCAGACATGAAAGGATTACTGAATCCTGCAAAGTGCGAAGGATCCACGTCATTACAAACACCGGTCGCACGAGGCAAGCGTTTATCTTCGGTGAAACGATGTCAAACGTCGCAAACTTCGTAAAATAAAACAACTCACTACTGAACAGTACTTCGTATTGACAATTATTGTCACAGAGTCAAAACGTTATCACTTCAAATTTCTAACAGTTTCTCTTCATCCCCACATGCAGACGTATCCCTTACTTACTGCAAGCAATCGAATAATTTTTTTGCTATAGTTACAACAATAATATTGTCTAGTAAGCAGAGCTCTCGACTAGAGTCGCTGCGTTTAGATGACTCAGCCTGGCAGAGTACGGTCTGAGGAAGGCAGAGTTCTGGACTAGAGTCACTGGGTTCGGCTGACACAGCCTCCCAGAGAACAGCCTAAGGAAGACCAAAGTTGCTGCGTTTAGATGACTCAGCCTGGCAGAGTACGGTCTGAGGAAGACAGAGTTCTGGACTAGAGTCACTGGGTTTGGCTGACACAGCCTCCAAGAGAACAGCCTAAGGAAGACCAAAGTTGCTGCGTTTAAATGACTCAGCCTGGCAGAGTATAGCCTAAGGAAGACAGCGCTCTGGACCAGAGTTGCTGGGTTCAGCTGACCCATCCTAATAGAGTACGGCCTATGGAATACAGTGCTCTGGACTAGAGTTGCTGCGTTATCTGGCTCAGACTGCCAGAGTAAGGCTTAAGGAAGACAGAGCTCTGGACTAGAGTTGCTGAATTCAGTAGACTCAGACTGCCAGAGTACGGCCTAAGGTAGACATATCCCTGGACTAGAATTGCTGCGTTCAAGTGACTCGGCCTGCAAGAGTACGGACTAAGAAAGATAGCTTTATTCTGTTTAGGTCACGTTATCAGTACTAAAATGTTTATTATTTAGATCCAAGAGGTAACTGATGGGTAACCAATGGGTAACTGGCAAAATATACTCTGACTGGCATCTTGATGGAAATCGGAGTGCCATTGGCCGTTTGGCTATTTTCCACTGTGTAAACTTCAAGTGTCGTTCCTTGCGCCTCCAACATTTTGGACCCGACTTTATAGTCCCATTTATGTCGACTTTATAGTCCCATTTATGTGAGTGTTACGCCTATCAGTTAGGCTAAGTAAGCCTCTTTTCAAGGCCGGATGATGGACCCTCAAATCTCTTTGCCGTGTGCGGTGTAACCTCCCTGGCGAGCTTATCCTCCCACCCTGGTTGTCTCTGACTGCCTAGTGTATCTCTCTTGGATCAACCATAATTACTACTTCACCAGCTTTTAATAAGGTTCGCACTTGATATTGTGGTTTTATACTGGTCATTTTATTGCATACCATTTATGTTTTATTAATAAAACCTACCTATCCCTAAAAACTTCCTTGAAATCAAACATAACTTCAAAATACACAGGAAACCAACATCGACAAACACACTCATGCAGAACACCTCAAACCACCCCAACACAACACGCTGCCTTTAGATCCATGCTCCAATGACCACAGAAGTACCAATGACCACAGAAAAGATAAACAAAGAATTAAATACCATTAAACATTTAGCAAACACAAATGGATACAACACCACAATAATAGACAAACTATGGCACAATATACAAAACAAATACCAAAAACAACATTACAGGGAAGGAATACAAATTTATCACATACCATACATAAATCTAGCATCAAATAAAATTGGCCACAAATTCAAAAAACAGGATCCAAAATAGCATTTAAATCTAATAACAAGCTGCAAAACAAAATACAACAAAACACCAACAACAAAGATAAACTACGAATTAAACTGTACAAATAGGCAGGCATATACGAATTAAACTGTACAAACTGCAACAAATTCTACACTGTGCAAACAGGTCGCAGCTTCCAACAAACAGTCAAAGAGCACATACAATCAAACATAACACCGACTCAGCATTCGCCAATCACCTAAATGAAACAGGGCACACGTACACAGACATTAACCATAACCTAGAAATCTTACAAAACAACAAAAAAGGACCATATTTCAACAAACTAGAACATTATGAAATTTACAAACACAAAAAACCAAAATACAAACTTATTAAACGAACAGACCCAATACAAATTACATATACTCTTTGACAATATTCAAAATCTTGCCTTTAAAACAGCTACCGCTTAACTCAACAACAACTCCAAGCAGGAAATTTAGATAGTGATGAAGGTTGCCACGGACCGATTGAAAACGTTCTGTCTCAGCGAGTTTTTACAAATTTACAAAAAAATAAAGTTCGGATAGTCATACTAAGGTAAAGTTATTAATTAAGTTTTATCGAAACTAATGGACTACAAAATCCAAAAGATGGATGTTCTATTACAATATAAAGATTTTGAGATCTAAATGGCTGGGATTTCTGGACGACAATCTAAGGGTTTTGAGATCTAGATGGCTGGGATTTCTGGAAGACAATCTAAAGGCTTAGAGATCTAGATGGCTGGGATTTCTGGACGACAATCTAAGGGTTTAGAGATCTAGATGGCGGAGTCGCTTGACCTCCTAGCAAAAAAAACATGTTCTGCTTGGCTACCAATGGACATCCTCAGGAAAACGTTGATAGCCCGTAAAGAAGGGTTTACAGGAAAATAGCGAGTAAGCATTTTATCGTTTGGCACTAGAGAAAGTACAGCCTTAGACATATAAATATAAATGTTGGTTGTCGATGTGGTTCCACAAAGGCGACGTTGCCCTTATGGAAAACGTTAAAGTATAACTGAAGCTTATAGTTTGACGTTTTGTCTGCAATATAAAAGAGTTATATCAATGTTTTCACCGATAATTAAACTAAAGTAAGTAACGTTTTAAATTACTCAATTCTGACCAACGACCATTTACTCAGCAACAGACTTCAAGTGAAGTGCTACATTTCAGCAAATTATTTACAACCCCTAAAGAACCCTAAAACATCTCCCACACTGAAAACTCAGAATATAAATTGCACCGAGCACTGATCCTAATGCTGCTAACCGATAAATGAATGCATGTCTATCGCGTTCCCCAAGTTGTAGTATTTGCGACGGTTGTCCCGTTCTAACTTTTTCACAATAATTTTATCTTTAGTTTGGAACGAGTTTTTCGCACGAGTTTCGTGAAGTGAAATTGTAATAAATCAAAATGGGAAAGCGGGCGCACGCGAGGCGAAGCGGTGATTTTGTATCTTGGCCGGATCGGATAGATAGCGCGAGTTTAAGAATTTAAATTGTAGTTAATGGTGAATAATGAAGGCCGCCAGCTCTAATATTAGCAAGGTCATGAAATATATAATGAGTGTTTACTTTATTAATATTGCCTTTACGCATTCATTTACATATTTTTTCTGTATAATTGCTCAAAATATTTTTGCTGTTACGGTTTTCGTAACCGTATTGCGACTTTAAAGATTGCGTTTTACTTGGTTCAGATCTCATATTCCATCCTCAAGTTAATACTTCTCAAATAAGGTATACAATACATTAAGATGGAAAGCCTGGCTTTACGTGTTGGACCATATATTCCATCCTTCGAATATTATTGCCAAAATTACGCAGTAAACAATCTAAGATAGAAAACCGTACTTTACGCGTTTCGGAACTTATATTCCATCTTCAGGATAGGATATTATTGCCCAAATCAGATGGTAAACTTATTGAAATAAGAAACTAAACTATAAAACAACGCACATACAAATCGATATGGCACTTATCGCCGTAGAATTTGTTTGTAGTACCCTATCACCCGACGAATTACACGGTGCGTTCCATTTAGGCTACTGTGCGTTGAATGTACTATGCACATGTGTCCTTCACAGTCTGCCTCACATGCAGCTAAGCCTAGGTTATTAAAAAATTCGACTCGCTGAGCTTTATGCAATATCCCGTAGCGCTGAGGGTTACGCGATGAGCGAAATGTAATGTTTAGGGGTTGATGAAGCCTTCTTAGCCGATCGGTCGGCTGCCGCAGTGGGATGATCTCATACGCTCCTCTCACTGGATATCAGGTATACACTTCCGAATAGCTAGAATACTATTGCTTATTGAGGTAAGCGCGGCGATTGCGTGTATGTTAGATACTCAGTGCAACTGATTGCTAACCGGCCGGGAGCCAGCTATGTGAAGTTGCTATAGGTCTATGGCCAGCTCTAAGAGTCAACATGCAGGAACCATCTGTCTAACTGCGGTCACACGGTGTGCACTGTTTGTGATACTGTTAGTTTCTTGGGCACTGGTGAATATGGCAATGGGAGCAAACACGAAAAAGCTCTTGAAAAGTGTCAAAAGTGCCTAAGAAAGTTATTATTTAAAAATTCGGAATAAAAATTTTAAAACATTAAATTAAATTAACATTATAATGAAATAATTCAAATAAGATTTACCGAGATATAAATGGATTAATATATTTATTAACTGGTAAAAAATTAAATATTTTAAATTACTTAATAATGTACAATAAATAAAGTAACATAACCTACGTAGTAAAACAGCTGTTCCACAACATAACCTATAATATAAAATCAGCTGTTGAATAGAAACATATGTTATCACATAATTTAACCTACTCGTAAATATGAAGAACGTGACGGGTGATGTGATTTGTCTCCCGAGCAAAATATACAATTAAAAACCACGAGCCAATGAGAGACATTTATTGTAGGGTCGCCTTAATTAACAGTATTTAAAAAAAAGCGAAACAGCCTAGTTACAGTGGGCTCTAACGAAGCGCTGAGGTTTTGTCGTCATCTCGGGAAGGGTTTCCTGAATCGTATTGCCCTTAATTTGTCTTACATTCATTACAAGTGGCGTTATCTACAATCAGCGGTTCAACTAATGAAGCACAACGGGAAACGGAAGTTCTGTATTTATGATATCGGTTGTAATAAACCGCTGTAATTTGTTATTTATAGAGACAAATGGTAACAGATTTCAGTTGGAATATAATTATGGTAATATGTATAAAAGGTGAGGGGTTGGGATGATCGTGGGGAAACTATCATCGTTTATTTTCTAATATTTACGTTGCTTGTATTTCGGGTAGGAGAGTTGGTTAACTTACAAACTTTTGTAAATTAAAGGTTTAGAAATTGTTTCAGCAAAATAAAAATTGTTTATAGCGGAAGGTAGCACAATAATCGAAAAGAATGATGAGGAATTGGCCATTAGGATATTCGTAACCGGATCCTAAAAAGGCACTCATGAGGAAAGCCACTACGGATGGTCCATGCCACTGAAGGCACACAGTATTTGTCAGACCATAAGCTATGATCACGACATAAATACTCATTCAACTCAAAGCCAAATATACACAGAGTGTAGCGTAACCGAAGCCTAAAAAGGCACTTATGTGGGAAGCCACTACGGTTGGTTTATTCCACTGAAGGCACACAGTATTTGTCCGACCATAAGCTATGATCACGACATAAATGCTCACTTAACTCAAAGCCAAATTTACTCAGAGTATAGCGTAACCGAAGCCTAAAAAGGCACTCATGTGGAAAGCCTCTACAGTTGTTTTATTCCACTGAAGGCACACAGTATTTGTCAGACCATAAGCTATGATCACAACATAAATGCTCACGTAACTCAAAGCCAAACGTACACAGAGTATAGTGTAACCGGAGCCTAAAAAGGCACTCAATTGGAAAGCCATTACGGTTGTTTTATTCCACTGAAGGCACAAAGTATTTGTCAGACCATAAGCTATGATCACAACATAAATGCTCACTTAACTCAAAGCCAAACGTACACAGAGTAACGTGTAACCGGAGCCTAAAAAGGCACTCATGTGGAAAGCCACTACAGTTGGTCTATTCTACTGAAGGCACAAAGTATTTGACAGACCTTAAGCATTGGTCACGACATAAATGCACACTTAACTCAAAGCCAAATGTACACAGAGTATAGCGTAACCGAAGCTTAAAAAGGCACTCATGTAGAAGCCACTACGGTTGGTCCATGCCACTGAAGGCTCGCAGTATTTGTCAGACCATAAGCTATGATCACGACATAAATGCTCACTTAACTCAAAGACAAACGTACACAGAGTATAGCGTAACCGTAGCCTAAAAACGCACTCATGTGGGAAGCCACTACGGTTGGTCTATTCCACTGAAGGCACGCAGTATTTGTCAGACCATAAGCTATGATCACGACATAAATGCTCACTTAACTCAAAGCCAAACGTACACAGAGTATAGCGTAACCGAAGCCTAAAAAGGCACTCATGAGGAAAGCCACTACGGTTGGTCCATGCCACTGAAGGCACACAGTATTTGTCAGACCATAAGCTATGATCACGACATAAATGCTCACTTAACTCAAAGACAAATGTACACAGAGTATAGCGTAACCGAAGCCTAAAAAAGGCACTCATGTGGAAAGCAACTACAGTTGGTCTATTCCACTGAAGGCACACAGTATTTGTCAGACCATAAGCTATGATCACGACATAAATGCTCACTTAACTCAAAGACAAACGTACACAGAGTATAGCGTAACCGAAGCCTAAAAAGGCACTCATGTGGAAAGCCACTACAGTTGGTCTATTCCACTGAAGGCACACAGTATTTGTCAGACCATAAGCTATGATCACGACATAAATGCTCACTTAACTCAAAGACAAACGTACACAGAGTATAGCGTAACCGAAGCCTAAAAAGGCACTCATGTGGAAAGCCACTACAGTTGGTCTATTCCACTGAAGGCACACAGTATTTGTCAGACCATAAGCTATGATCACGACATAAATGCTCACTTAACTCAAAGCCAAACGTACACAGAGTATAGCGTAACCGAAGCCTAAAAAGGCACTCATGTGAAAAGCCACTACGGTTATTTAATTCTACTGAAGGCACACAGTATTTGTCAGACCATAAGCTATGATCACGACATAAATGCTCACTTAACTCAAAGACAAACGTACACAGAGTATAGCGTAACCGAAGCCTAAAAAGGCACTCATGTAGAAGCCACTACGGTTGGTCCATGCGACTGAAGGCTCGCAGTATTTGTCAGACCATAGGCTTAGATCACGACATAAATGCTCACTTAACTCAAAGACAAACGTACACAGAGTATAGCGTAACCGAAGCCTAAAAAGGCACTCATGTGGAAAGCCACTACAGTTGGTCTATTCCACTGAAGGCACACAGTATTTGTCAGACCATAAGCTATGATCACGACATAAATGCTCACTTAACACAAAGACAAACGTACACAGAGTATAGCGTAACCGAAGCCTAAAAAGGCACTCATGTGGAAAGCCACTACAGTTGGTCTATTCCACTGAAGGCACACAGTATTTGTCAGACCATAAGCTATGATCACGACATAAATGCTCACTTAACTCAAAGACAAACGTACACAGAGTATAGCGTAACCGAAGCCTAAAAAGGCACTCATGTGGAAAGCCACTACAGTTGGTCTATTCCACTGAAGGCACACAGTATTTGTCAGACCATAAGCTATGATCACAACATAAATGCTCACTTAACTCAAAGCCAAACGTACACAGAGTAACGTGTAACCGGAGCCTAAAAAGGCACTCATGTGGAAAGCCACTACAGTTGGTCTATTCCACTGAAGGCACACAGTATTTTTCAGACCATAAGCTATGATCACGACGTAAATGCTCACTTAACTCTAAGCCAAATGTACACAGGGTATAGCGTAACCGAAGCCTAAAAAGGCACACATGTGGAAAGCCATTACGGTCGTTTAACTCTACTGAAGGCACAAAGTATTTGACAGACCATAAGCATTGATCACGACATAAATGCTCACTTAACTCAAAGCCAAACGTACACAGAGTATAGCGTAACCGAAGCCTAAAAAGGCACTCATGTGGGAAGCCACTACGGTTATTTAATTCTACTGAAGGCACACAGTATTTGTCAGACCATAAGCTATGATCACGACATAAATGCTCACTTAACTCAAAGACAAACGTACACAGAGTATAGCGTAACCGAAGCCTAAAAAGGCACTCATGTGGAAAGCCACTACAGTTGGTCTATTCCACTGAAGGCAAACAGTATTTTTCAGACCATAAGCTATGATCACGACATAAATGCTCACTTAACTCAAAGACAAACGTACACAGAGTATAGCGTAACCGAAGCCTAAAAAGGCACTCATGTGGAAAGCCACTACAGTTGGTCTATTCCACTGAAGGCACGCAGTATTTGTCAGACCTATGATCACGACGTAAATGCTCACTTAACTCTAAGCCAAATTTACTCAGAGTATAGCGTAACCGAAGCCTAAAAAGGCACACATGTGGAAAGCCATTACGGTTGTTTAACTCTACTGAAGGCACAAAGTATTTAACAGACCATAAGCATTGATCACGACATAAATGCTCACTTAACTCAAAGCCAAACGTACACAGAGTATAGCGTAACCGAAGCCTAAAAAGGCACTCATGTGGGAAGCCACTACGGTTATTTAATTCTACTGAAGGCACACAGTATTTTTCAGACCATAAGCTATGATCACGACGTAAATGCTCACTTAACTCTAAGCCAAATGTACACAGGGTATAGCGTAACCGAAGCCTAAAAACGCACTCATGTGGAAAGCCACTACAGTTGGTCTATTCCACTGAAGGCACGCAGTATTTGTCAGACCATAAGCTATGATCACGACATAAATGCTCACTTAACTCAAAGCCAAACGTACACAGAGTATAGCGTAACCGAAACCTAAAAAGGCACTCATGTGGAAAGCCACTACAGTTGGTCTATTCTACTGAAGGCACACAGTATTTGTCAGACCATAAGCTATGATCACTACATAAATGCTCACTTAACTCAAAACCAAATTTACACAGAGTATAGCGTAACCGAAGCCTACAAAGGCACTCATGTGGGAAGCCACTACGGTTGGTCTATTCCACTGAAGGCACCAGTATTTGTCAGATCATTAGCTATGATCACGACATAAATGTTCACTTAACTCAAACCCAAATGTACACAGAGTATAGCGTAACCGAAGCCTAAAAAGGCACTCATGTGGAAAGCCACTACAGTTGGTCTATTCCACTGAAGGCACACAGTATTTGTCAGACCATAAGCTATGATCACGACATAAATGCTCACTTAACTCAAAGCCAAATTTACACAGAGTATAGCGTAACCGAAGCCTACAAAGGCACTCAATTGGAAAGCCACTACAGTTGGTCTATTCCACTGAAGGCACACAGTATTTGTCAGACCATAAGCTATGATCACGACATAAATGCTCACTTAACTCAAAGCCAAATTTACACAGAGTTTAGCGTTACCGAAGCCTAAAAAGGCACTCATGTGGAAAGCCACTACAGTTGGTCTATTCCACTGAAGGCACACAGTATTTGTCAGACCATAAGCTATGATCACGACATAAATTCTCACTTAACTCAAAGCCAAATGTACACAGAATATAGCGTAACCGGAGCCTAAGGAAGCACTCATGTGGAAAACCACTACGGTTGTTCTATTCCACTGAAGGCACACAGTATTTGACAGACCATAAGCATTGATCACGACATAAATGCCCACTTTAATTCAAAGCCAAATGTACACAGAGTATAGCGTAACCGAAGCCTAAAAAGGCACTCAATTGGAAAGCCACTACAGTTGGTCTATTCCACTGAAGGCACACAGTATTTGGCAGACCATAAGCGTACCTACTATACGGTGAGGAAGGCTGGGGATGTGGTGTAAAGGAAAATACCATATCTCTCTACTTAGCCTAAAGGAAGATCTGAGAATAAGAATGTCAAGGTGTTATATTATCTCTGTGCTACTATACGCTGAGGAAGGTTGGAGATGTGGTGTAAAGGAAGATTAGCACATCTCTCTACTTAGTCCAAAGAGACGAGAAGCATTGGACGAGGAACAATGTCCTGTTTGCCCCTTAATCCTATCCTCCCAAGTAGGATATGGCATCTCTTGGATTACCTGAAGTCGCCCTACACCCTTCCCAAGTGAAGAGTTGATTAGAAGCGAATGTACACATCTGTAACACTCCACATCCTAACACTTACACATTGCACAGCTACCCAGCCACAATGTACAGATTATTTAAATTCAGTAACACATTAAATGTATGTCAAACACATATTCAAAATAGCTTTGGCCAGGTCAGTCTTTAATTTTGTGCATTTCACTACCCCCTCCCCCCCCCCCCCGTAACATGTATCACGCGATCGCCCTTCTCTAGGGATTGTTATTTGATCCCACTTTGCATGTTCGGAAGTCAATTCAGACGGGTGAGGGGAAATACATTTTCTTTTACTCGCCGTTATTCAATGCTAGGTTACAAAACACACTAGTTAAAGTTTACTTTAACCACAATAAGTTACGCCGGCTACCTTAGCTTTACGTCACACGAAACGTAATGCAACATTTCTGTACCTCAGTTCCTTCACGCTACTCCAAAACGAAAATATTCACTGCTAGATTGCAAAACCCAATACACACTAGTTAAAGTTTACTTTAACCACAATAAGTTACGCCGGCTACCTTAGCTTTACGTCACACGAAACGTAATGCAACATTTCTGTACCTCAGTTCCTTCACGCTACTCCAAAACGAAAATATTCACTGCTAGATTGCAAAACCCAATACACACTAGTTAAAGTTTACTTTAACCACAATAAGTTACGCCGGCTACCTTAGCTTTACGTCACACGAAACGTAATCCAACATTTCTGTACCTCAGTTCCTTCACGCTACTCCAAAACGAAAATATTCACTGCTAGGTTGCAAAACCCAAAACACTTTAGTTAAAGTTTACCAGTGAATCGGCCAAACCCACTCACTGCTTCGTGTTCCATAGCTACTCTAAATCGCTGACGGCGTAATATCGATTACTTAATATCTGACTGTCCCAAGGAGGACATGAAATGTCTAGGCCAACTTGTGCAAGCCTAAAGTTGCAACAAGAAGCTGAGAAGCCTGAAGCAGGCCAGAAACACTGACTGCTTCGTGTTCCATAGCTACTCTAAATCGCTGACGGCATAATATCGATTACTTAATATCTGACTGTCCCAAGGAAGGCTTGAAATGTCTAGGCCGACTTGTGCAAGCCTAAAGTTGCAACAAGATGCTGAGAAGCCTGAAGCAGGCCAGAAACACTGACTGCTTCGTGTTCCATAGCTACTCTAAATCGCTGACGGCGTAATATCGATTACTTAATATCTGACTGTCCCAAGGAGGACTTGAAATGTCTAGGCCGACTTGTGCAAGCTTAAAGTTGCAACAAGATGCTGAGAAGCCTGAAGCAGGCCAGAAACACTGACTGTTTCGTGTTCCATAGCTACTCGATATCGTTGATGGCATAATATCGATTATCTAATATCTGACTGTCCCAAGGAGGACTTGAAATGTCTAGGCCGACTTGTGCAAGCCTAAAGTTGCAACAAGATGCTGAGAAGCCTGAAGCAGGCCAGAAACACTGACTGCTTCGTGTTCCATAGCTACTCTAAATCGCTGACGGCGTAATATCGATTACTTAATATCTGACTGTCCCAAGGAGGACTTGAAATGTCTAGGCCGACTTGTGCAAGCCTAAAGTTGCAACAAGATGCTGAGAAGCCTGAAGCAGGCCAGAAACACTGACTGCTTCGTGTTCCATAGCTACTCTAAATCGCTGACGGCGTAATATCGATTACTTAATATCTGACTGTCCCAAGGAGGACTTGAAATGTCTAGGCCGACTTGTGCAAGCTTAAAGTTGCAACAAGATGCTGAGAAGCCTGAAGCAGGCCAGAAACACTGACTGCTTCGTGTTCCATAGCTACTCTAAATCGCTGACGGCGTAATATCGATTACTTAATATCTGACTGTCCCAAGGAGGACTTGAAATGTCTAGGCCGACTTGTGCAAGCTTAAAGTTGCAACAAGATGCTGAGAAGCCTGAAGCAGGCCAGAAACACTGACTGCTTCGTGTTCCATAGCTACTCTAAATCGCTGACGGCATAATATCGATTATCTAATATCTGACTGTCCCAAGGAGGACATGAAATGTCTAGGCCAACTTGTGCAAGCCTAAAGTTGCAACAAGAGGCTGAGAAGCCTGAAGCAGGTCAGAAACACTGACTGCTTCGTGTTCCATAGCTACTCGATATCGTTGATGGCATAATATCGATTATCTAATATCTGACTGTCCCAAGGAGGACATGAAATGTCTAGGCCAACTTGTGCAAGCCTAAAGTTGCAACAAGAGGCTGAGAAGCCTGAAGCAGGCCAGAAACACTGACTGCTTCGTGTTCCATAGCTACTCTAAATCGCTGACGGCATAATATCGATTACTTAATATCTGACTGTCCCAAGGAGGACTTGAAATGTCTAGGCCAACTTGTGCAAGCCTAAAGTTGTAACAAGATTCTGAGAAGCCTGAAGCAGGCCACAAACACTGACTGCTTCGTGTTCCATAGCTACTCTAAATCGCTGACGGCATAATATCGATTACTTAATTTCTGACTGTCCCAAGGAAGGCTTGAAATGTCTAGGCCGACTTGTGCAAGCTTAAAGTTGCAAAAAGATGCTGAGAAGCCTGAAGCAGGCCAGAAACACTGACTGTTTCGTGTTCCATAGCTACTCGATATCGTTGATGGCATATTATCGATTATCTAATATCTGACTGTCCCAAGGAGGACATGAAATGTCTAGGCCAACTTGTGCAAGCCTAAAGTTGCAACAAGAGGCTGAGAAGCCTGAAGCAGGTCAGAAACACTGACTGCTTCGTGTTCCATAGCTACTCCATATCGCTGACGGCATAATATCGATTACTTAATTTCTGACTGTCCCAAGGAAGGCTTGAAATGTCTAGGCCGACTTGTGCAAGCCTAAAGTTGCAACAAGAGGCTGAGAAGCCTGAAGCAGGCCAGAAACACTGACTGCTTCGTGTTCCATAGCTACTCCATATCGCTGACGGCATAATATCGATTACTTAATTTCTGACTGTCCCAAGGAAGGCTTGAAATGTCTAGGCCGACTTGTGCAAGCCTAAAGTTGCAACAAGAGGCTGAGAAGCCTGAAGCAGGCCAGAAACACTGACTGCTTCGTGTTCCATAGCTACTCCATATCGCTGACGGCATAATATCGATTACTTAATTTCTGACTGTCCCAAGGAAGGCTTGAAATGTCTAGGCCGACTTGTGCAAGCCTAAAGTTGCAACAAGAAGCTGAGAAGCCTGAAGCAGGCCAATCCCACTGACTGCTTCGTGTTCCATAGCTACTCTAAATCGCTGACGGCATAATATCGATTACTTAATTTCTGACTGTCCCAAGGAAGGCTTGAAATGTCTAGGCCAACTTGTGCAAGCCTAAAGTTGCAACAAGAGGCTGAGAAGCCTGAAGCAGGCCAATCCCACTGACTGCTTCGTGTTCCATAGCTACTCTAAATCGCTGACGGCATAATATCGATTACTTAATATCTGACTGTCCCAAGGAAGGCTTGAAATGTCTAGGCCGACTTGTGCAAGCCTAAAGTTGCAACAAGAGGCTGAGAAGCCTGAAGCAGGCCAGAAACACTGACTGCTTCGTGTTCCATAGCTACTCCATATCGCTGACGGCATAATATCGATTACTTAATTTCTGACTGTCCCAAGGAGGACATGAAATGTCTAGGCCAACTTGTGCAAGCCTAAAGTTGCAACAAGAAGCTGAGAAGCCTGAAGCAGGCCAATCCCACTGACTGCTTCGTGTTCCATAGCTACTCTAAATCGCTGACGGCATAATATCGATTACTTAATTTCTGACTGTCCCAAGGAAGGCTTGAAATGTCTAGGCCGACTTGTGCAAGCCTAAAGTTGCAACAAGAGGCTGAGAAGCCTGAAGCAGGCCAGAAACACTGACTGCTTCGTGTTCCATAGCTACTCGATATCGCTGACGGTATAATATCGATTACTTAATATCTGACTGTCCCAAGGAGGACATGAAATGTCTAGGCCAACTTGTGCAAGCCTAAAGTTGCAACAAGAGGCTGAGAAGCCTGAAGCAGGTCAGAAACACTGACTGCTTCGTGTTCCATAGCTACTCGATATCGTTGATGGCATAATATCGATTACTTAATTTCTGACTGTCCCAAGGAAGGCTTGAAATGTCTAGGCCGACTTGTGCAAGCCTAAAGTTGCAACAAGAGGCTGAGAAGCCTGAAGCAGGCCAGAAACACTGACTGCTTCGTGTTCCATAGCTACTCCATATCGCTGACGGCATAATATCGATTACTTAATTTCTGACTGTCCCAAGGAAGGCTTGAAATGTCTAGGCCGACTTGTGCAAGCCTAAAGTTGCAACAAGAGGCTGAGAAGCCTGAAGCAGGCCAGAAACACTGACTGCTTCGTGTTCCATAGCTACTCCATATCGCTGACGGCATAATATCGATTACTTAATTTCTGACTGTCCCAAGGAGGACATGAAATGTCTAGGCCAACTTGTGCAAGCCTAAAGTTGCAACAAGAAGCTGAGAAGCCTGAAGCAGGCCAATCCCACTGACTGCTTCGTGTTCCATAGCTACTCTAAATCGCTGACGGCATAATATCGATTACTTAATTTCTGACTGTCCCAAGGAAGGCTTGAAATGTCTAGGCCGACTTGTGCAAGCCTAAAGTTGCAACAAGAAGCTGAGAAGCCTGAAGCAGGCCAGAAACACTGACTGCTTCGTGTTCCATAGCTACTCGATATCGCTGACGGTATAATATCGATTACTTAATATCTGACTGTCCCAAGGAGGACATGAAATGTCTAGGCCAACTTGTGCAAGCCTAAAGTTGCAACAAGAAGCTGAGAAGCCTGAAGCAGGCCAATCCCACTGACTGCTTCGTGTTCCATAGCTACTCTAAATCGCTGACGGCATAATATCGATTACCTAATTTTATCGTGATTCAATACACCTGCACAACCTTTATAATAGACAATGAACAATTCCGATTTTCTAAAGACTGTCACTGGTAATTACAAAGTGTCTGCCTGCGCCCAGCTCGACATGTCTGCAGGAAGTCATTACTGGTTACAGCACGCATTTAGTATCAGCCCGTATTATCGGCAACCATTCTAAATCTACCGTCTGTAATTTACGTTCAAGGAGTTTCAAATATTGCAAAATTATGTAAAATGCCATTTTTATACGAACAGTTATCGTGTCATTTTAATAAAATAAGATCGTTCTGGCTGATACGGTCACGAGAGGTTAGTTTGCGAGAGGACAAATTTATTACAGACATTTCTGCACATATTCCTATGTTACTAAAACTCCATGCAATATTATGTTGCCTACAGGTCCAGTAGATTGCATATAATACTTGCTTTAGGAAGTTTTTCCTGGAAATAGACTCAAGAGCACTTCATAGATGATCGAAAACTATGTAACCCTTCTGTGTTATTATTGTGTATGGTCAAGTATTACTGTGGCGAACACTCTAGTGTGTCGTTTCTAATAGAGGCGACGTATTGCGGCAATCTCTCTAGTGTGTCGCTTCCACTATAGGTGGCTTATTGTGGCAAACTCTCTCGTATGTCGCTTCCACTGGAGTTAGAATATTGTGGCAACTGTCTAGTGTGTCGTTTCCACTAAAGGTGGCGAATTGTGGCAAAGTCTCTAGTTTGTCGTTTCCACCAGAGATGGTATATTGCAATAAACTCTCTAGTGCGCCGCTTCTACTAGAGGTGGCGTATTGTAGAAAGCTCGTATTGTGGCAAACTCTCTAGTGTGTCAATTCCACTAGAGGTGGCGTATTGTGGCCAACTTTCTAGTGTGTCGCTTTCTCTAGTGGTTGAGTATTGTGGCGAACTCTCTAGTGTGTCGCTTGCACCACAGTTGGCGTATTGTGGTAAACTCTCTAGTATGTCGCTTCCACTAGAGGTGGCATATTGTGGAAAATTCTCTAGTGTGTCAATTCCACTAGAGGTGGCGTATTGTGGCCAACCTTCTAGTGTGTCGCTTTCTCTAGAGGTTGAGTATTGTGGCGAACTCTCTAGTGTGTCGCTTGCACCACAGTTGGCGTATTGTGGTAAACTCTCTAGTATGTCGCTTCCACTAGAGGTGGCATATTGTGGAAAATTCTTTAGAGTGTCACTTCCTCTGAAAGTGGCGTATTGAGATCAACTCTCTAGTGTGTCGCTTCCACTAGAGGTTGAGTATTGTGGAGAATCGTCAAGTGTATCGCTTGCACCAAAGGTGACGCATTGTGGCAAACTCTCTAACGTGTTGCTTACACCACAGTTGGTGTATTGTGGCAAACTCTCAAGTGTGCCGTTTCCACTAGAGGTGACGTATCGTAACAATCTCTCTAGTGTGTCGTTTTCCCTAGAGATAGTGTATTGAGGCAATCTCCCTGGTGTGTCGCTTACACTACAGTTGGCGTATTGTGGCAAGCTCTCTAGTGTGTCGCTTCCACTAAAGGAGACGCATTGTGGAAAACTTTCTATTGTGTCGCTTCCACTAGAGGTGTCGTATTGTGGCAAATTTTCTACTTCGCCGTTTCCACTTGAGTTGGTGTATTGTGGCAAACTTTGTAGTGAGCGGTTTACACTAGAGGTGTCGTATTGTGGCAAATTTTCTACTTCGCCGTTTCCACTTGAGTTGGTGTATTGTGGCAAACTTTGTAGTGAGCGGTTTACACTAGAGTTGTCGTATTGTGGCAAATTTTCTACTTCGTCGTTTCCACTTGAGTTGGTGTATTGTGGCAAACTTTGTAGTGAGCCGTTTACACTAGAGTTGTCGTATTGTGGCAAATTTTCTACTTCGCCGTTTCCACTTGAGTTGGTGTATTGTGGCAAACTTTGTAGTGAGCCGTTTACACTAGAGTTGTCGTATTGTGGCAAATTTTCTACTTCCCCGTTTCCACTTGAGTTGGTGTATTGTGGCAAACTTTGTAGTGAGCCGTTTACACTAGAGTTGAAGTATTGTGGCAAACTCTCTAGTGTATCGCTTCCACTAGAGGTGTCGTATTGTGGCAAATTTTCTACTTCGCCGTTTCCACTTGAGTTGGTGTATTGTGGCAAACTTTGTAGTGAGCCGTTTACACTAGAGTTGTCGTATTGTGGCAAATTTTCTACTTCGCCGTTTCCACTTGAGTTGGCGTATTGTGGCAAACTCTCTAGTGTATCGCTTCCACTAGAGGTGTCGTATTGTGGCAAATTTTCTACTTCGCCGTTTACACTTGAGTTGGCGTATTGTGGCAAATTTTCTACTTCGCCGTTTCCACTTGAGATGGCTCTCTGTAATGAGCCGTTTACACTAGAGGTGGAGTATTGTGGCATGCTCTCTAGCGTGTCGCTACCACTAAAGGAGTAGCATTGTGGAAAACTTTCTATTGTGTCGCTTCCACTACAGGTGTATTGTGGCAAACTCTCTAGTTTACAGGTTCCACTAGAGGTGGAGTATTGTGGCATGCTCTCTAGCGTGTCGCTTCCACTAAAGGAGTAGCATTGTGGAAAACTTTCTATTGTGTCGTTTCCACTAGAGGTGTATTGTGGCAAACTCTCTAGTTTACAGGTTCCACTAAAGGTGGCATCTTACTAATTCAAGAATTATCGGCTTCAAAGCAGAAGCAGAAAAACAAAGTAGCTTTCGTCAATATGACTTTTGACCACATTTAGTGAGAATCCCATAATAATTTTTTTTTAAGCTGTTAGATAGGTGATAAACCGAGATGGGATATAAAATAGAAGGGAAGGTAAATTTCTTTGAAATTACCATACTTTGCCTGCTACGTGTGTCGTGTATGGGAAAAGGGATATTTCCAGCTTGCAGACTTCCCTTGGCGCAAAGCTGTCACTTTAGTTTATTTTCCCTTCGTATGTGAGTCAGTTACGTTTTGCTTTTACCTACGTCTTTATCTGTAAAACCGGATAGACTTGCTTCCGTCACGTTACTTCTAACAGGGATAAAGCTTACTTCTGGACGGTTCACCAACTCCCCACCCACACTGAGAATCTATGAGACTTTAGTTAAACTGATTAAATCGAAGTAAGGTATTTCTCGTATTTTAGTTGAGTATAGTATCATGACTTTCAAGCCTTTTATTATTTACAGATAATAGATTTTACGTTTACATTTTGAAAATATAACTGACCCGCTTCAAGAGAGAAGATGATTAGATGGATGTATAGTGAGAGTAGTTAAGAAAAATAAGCCAATTTTTTGTGTAAAGAACGCCGAACAGATTTAAGTAACTCATTTTGAAACAACTTTTCATAAAAACTGTAATACATTTTTTTATACATTTTTTAGTATCCTTGCATATGCTTTATCGTTACATGTAAACTACTTATTTATATTGTCTATCGTTCCATCTATGCTGTCTTTGTACATGGGAGATAGTAACAATAGGCCATAGGTTATTTTATATTGTCTATCGTTGCATCTATGCTCTCTTTGTACATGGGAGATAGTAACAATAGGCCATAGGTTATTTTATATTGTCTATCGTTCCATCTATGCTCTCTTTGTACATGGGAGATAGTAACAATAGGCCATAGGTTATTTTATATTGTCTATCGTTGCATCTATGCTGTCTTTGTGTAGGGGAGATAGTAGTAATAGGCTGTTTTTCCATAAAAGAGAGAGTTGCCACAGGTTATTTTATATTGTCTATCGTTGCATCTATGCTGTCTTTGTGTATGGGAGATAGTAGCAATAGGCTATTTTTCCATAAAAGAGAGAGTTGCCATAGGTTATTTTATATTGTCTATCGTTGCATCTATGCTGTCTTTGTGTATGGGAGATAGTAGCAATAGGCTATTTTTCCATAGAAAAAAGAGTTGCCATAGGCTATTTTTCCATAGAAAAGAGAGTTGCCATAGGCTATTTTATTGTGTCTATCGTTGCATCTATCCTGTCTTTGAATATGGGAGATAGTAGCAATAGGCTATTTTTCCCTAGAAAAGAGAGTTGCCATAGGCTATTTTTCCATAGAAAAGAGAGTTGCCATAGGCTATTTTTCCATAGAAAAGAGAGTTGCCATAGGCTATTTTATTTTGTCTATCGTTGCATCTATCCTGTCTTTGTAAATAAGAGACAGTCGCAATAGGCTATTACTCCACAGAGGAGATAGTTGCAACAGGCTATTATTCCATAGAGGAGACAGTTGCAATAGGCTATTGTTGAATAAAGACCATAGTGGCTTGGGCTCAACAGAAAGTCTATGAGAAATATTCGAGGTAGGTTGGGTTAGGTTAGGTACAGAGTCTAAATTTTGTTTTAAATTAATTAAAACCAATCTTAATGTTTCGTCACACCGACTAATAAATATTGTATTATAAATATGGAAACTATTTTTAAAAAGTGTGGGTCTACAAATTATTTAATAATATGAATGATTATGTGAAGTAGCGCCGTGTCGCCAGTTAGTTACTTTTCAAAGCCTTGGGGCGTTATTGTGTCATCAAATTTATCGGGGCTGTGAAATGCTCGCCTAAGGGGTTACTTGACCGTCCTCAAGCACTCGCCAGCCCACTTGGGGCTGTTTTTATCTGTCGCAGGCGAGAAATCAATTTTACACGAAGCAAAGATTGATCAATCATAGAAAAAATGATGTCAGGCTGTGGTAAAAACCCGTTTTTTTCCTTCGAAGCCTTGGGGCATTTATTGGCCGTAAAGCGTACTCGTCTTTTATAAAATGTTGCGACCAAGCAATGTTTTCTTTAGAAGAACATCTATAAAAAGGCCGCGCGCGTCGCTATAACACGCTTTGCGAACAGTAAACGCTTCTTACAATGTAATAAATAGTTGCAAAAATGTCAACTCACCACTATTTACCAGTAAAACAACTCAAATGAATTTATTCAGCTTAGCTGTCGATACGTTAATGATATTTAATAATTTTTGTAAGATTTGTGAGATTTGTGAAATAACAAGATCGGCTGTAGATTCTTCTTAAAAATAAGATTTTATGTAAAGATTAACTATATACATAACAACTTACTTTACATTACTATTTTAGCCGAAAGAGTATCAAGGTTGTGTTGTAGGCTTCTTTTAAAGATTTTTAAAATATTTTTACTTACAGTTATTTCTAAGAACCTAATGTCGAGCTACAATGGGTGGTTCCACAAAATACAAATGTTTGCTACCAATATAGATTTTTCACTTTTGAACCAAAACACATACACAACCACTTTCTCTCCCCCTCTCCACCTCTCTCTCTCTCTCTCTCTCTCTCACACACAAACACACACGCATACAAAGGTTAATTCTTATAATATATGTTACAAGCATTACACGATTACATTTCTTGCTTAAAACATGAACGCTGTTTGCAAAACCCTCATCGGGAGGGGGGATATAAAAATGGTTGTTGACTGTGTCGTCTTTATTCATTAGAAGCCTTTGTACCAAGCGATGATGTACGAACTGGCAACCTGTATGTATGCCTGCTGTAGAAGTAGTAGTGGGTGACAGAGAATAAGATGCGCGGCGCGACACTAGGCCTGTACCACACAAGCCCAAACGAGCTTCTAGCCGACTCTCCTACCCTTCCACTCTATATATCCTGGTTGACAGTTTTATGCACCCTAGCCTAGAGACGTTACATTATTTGGCACTGTTGAGCAATTAAGAAGAAGTATATTTTTGCATTGTTGTCGGAATCGCAAGGCGATGAGCAAGTGTTCCTTTGTTTCGCGCTGATACATCACAAGCTCCTACAGCAAATGCTTCTACATAGCCTTTTATTTTACTTTTATACATTAACTATTGGCTCGCAATGTTTCTTCTTTATGCTCAATATGAATGGAAAAACTAAATTTTCCAAAATCACTGGAAAATCAATTTTGAGTATGCTGAATAAATTGGTCTGCAGCAGTTTGAATAGGGAACAATCAGAATCGTTATTACGGAAACAATCAGTATCGTCTTAAGGGATTCAATCAGTATCGTCATAAGGCAAACAATCTGTATCGTTATAAGGGAAACGATCAGTATCGTCTTAAGGGAAACGATCAGTATCGTCTTAAGGGAAACGATCAGTATCGTCATAAGGCAAACAATCTGTATCGTTTTAAGGGAAACGATCAGTATCGTCTTAAGGGATTCTATCAGTATCGTCATAAGGCAAACAATCTGTATCGTTATAAGGGAAACGATCAGTATCGTCTTAAGGGAAACAATCATTTCGTCTTAAGGGAAACAATCAGTATCGTCTTAAGGGATTCTATCAGTATCGTCATAAGGCAAACAATCTGTATCGTTATAAGGGAAACGATCAGTATCGTCTTAAGGGAAACAATCATTTCGTCTTAAGGGAAACAATCAGTACCGTATTAAGGGATTCTATCAGTATCGTCATAAGGCAAACAATCTGTATCGTTATAAGGGAAACGATCAGTATCGTCTTAAGGGATTCTATCAGTATCGTCATAAGGCAAACAATCTGTATCGTTATAAGGGAAACGATCAGTATCGTCTTAAGGGATTCTATCAGTATCGTCATAAGGCAAACAATCTGTATCGTTATAAGGGAAACGATCAGTATCGTCTTAAGGGAAACAATCATTTCGTCTTAAGGGAAACAATCAGTATCGTCTTAAGGGATTCTATCAGTATCGTCATAAGGCAAACAATCTGTATCGTTATAAGGGAAACGATCAGTATCGTCTTAAGGGAAACGATCAGTACCGTATTAAGGGATTCTATCAGTATCGTCATAAGGCAAACAATCTGTATCGTTATAAGGGAAACGATCAGTATAGTCTTAAGGGAAACGATCAGTATCGTCTTAAGGGAAACGATCAGTACCGTATTAAGGGATTCTATCAGTATCGTCATAAGGCAAACAAACTGTATCGTTATAAGGGAAACGATCAGTATAGTCTTAAGGGAAACGATCAGTATCGTCTTAAGGGAAACGATCAGTACCGTATTAAGGGATTCTATCAGTATCGTCATAAGGCAAACAATCTGTATCGTTATAAGGGAAACGATCAGTATCGTCTTAAGGGAAACGATCAGTACCGTCTTAAGGGATTCTATCAGTATCGTCATAAGGCAAACAATCTGTATCGTCTTAAAGGAAACAATCATTTCCGTCTTAAGGGATTCAATCAGTATCGTCATAAGGCAAACAATCTGTATTGTTATAAGGGAAACGATCAGTATCGTCTTAAGGGAAACGATCAGTACCATCTTAAGGGATTCTATCAATATCGTCGTAAGGCAAACAATCTGTATTGTTATAAGGGAAACGATCAGTATCGTCTTAAGGGATTCTATCAGTATCGTCATAAGGCAAACAATCTGTATCGTTATAAGGGAAACGATCAGTATCGTCTTAAGGGAAACAATCATTTCGTCTTAAGGGAAACAATCAGTATCGTCTTAAGGGATTCTATCAGTATCGTCATAAGGCAAACAATCTGTATCGTTATAAGGGAAACGATCAGTATCGTCTTAAGGGATTCTATCAGTATCGTCATAAGGCAAACAATCTGTATCGTTATAAGGGAAACGATCAGTATCGTCTTAAGGGATTCTATCAGTATCGTCATAAGGCAAACAATCTGTATCGTTATAAGGGAAACGATCAGTATCGTCTTAAGGGAAACGATCAGTACCGTATTAAGGGATTCTATCAGTATCGTCATAAGGCAAACAATCTGTATCGTTATAAGGGAAACGATCAGTATCGTCTTAAGGGAAACGATCAGTACCGTCTTAAGGGATTCTATCAGTATCGTCATAAGGCAAACAATCTGTATCGTTATAAGGGAAACGATCAGTATAGTCTTAAGGGAAACGATCAGTATCGTCTTAAGGGAAACGATCAGTACCGTATTAAGGGATTCTATCAGTATCGTCATAAGGCAAACGATCTGTATCGTTATAAGGGAAACGATCAGTATCGTCTTAAGGGAAACGATCAGTACCGTATTAAGGGATTCTATCAGTATCGTCATAAGGCAAACAATCTGTATCGTTATAAGGGAAACGATCAGTATAGTCTTAAGGGAAACGATCAGTATCGTCTTAAGGGAAACGATCAGTACCGTATTAAGGGATTCTATCAGTATCGTCATAAGGCAAACAATCTGTATCGTTATAAGGGAAACGATCAGTATAGTCTTAAGGGAAACGATCAGTATCGTCTTAAGGGAAACGATCAGTACCGTATTAAGGGATTCTATCAGTATCGTCATAAGGCAAACAATCTGTATCGTTATAAGGGAAACGATCAGTATCGTCTTAAGGGAAACGATCAGTACCGTCTTAAGGGATTCTATCAGTATCGTCATAAGGCAAACAATCTGTATTGTTATAAGGGAAACGATCAGTATCGTCTTAAGGGAAACGATCAGTACCATCTTAAGGGATTCTATCAATATCGTCGTAAGGCAAACAATCTGTATTGTTATAAGGGAAACGATCAGTATCGTCTTAAGGGATTCTATCAGTATCGTCATAAGGCAAACAATCTGTATTGTTATAAGGGAAACGATCAGTATCGTCTTAAGGGAAAGGATCAGTACCGTCTTAAGGGATTCTATCAATATCGTCGTAAGGCAAACAATCTGTATCGTTATAAGGGAAACGATCAGTATCGACATAAGGCCAACAATCTGTATCGTTATAAGGGAAACGATCAGTATCGTCTTAAGGGAAACGATCAGTACCGTCTTAAGGGATTCAATCAGTATCGACATAAGGCAAACAATCTGTATCGTCTTAAGGGAAACAATCTGTATCGTTATAAGGGAAACGATCAGTATCGTCTTAAGGGAAACGATCAGTACCGTCTTAAGGGAAACGATCTGTATCGTTATAAGGGAAACGATCAGTATCGTCTTAAGGGAAACGATCAGTATAGCTTGATTAAACTCACAACTATTAATAACTTGGTTAAAATTATAGGTAATTACTGTGAATAAGTAGTTTGTGACTTAAAACGTCTTCTTGAGGATAAGAGTAGGGGATAAGAGGGAGTAGCATGGGAGAGAGAGAATGGTTGGGCCGGGGATGCGTAAATGCATTAGGACCATTATCGTACACATTATCGGACCATAAGAGGGCGTATGAAATCCATATAATAGAATATTTCGTGTTGTATAATCAATAAAAAAGGGAATTATATACGAAAGAATAATAATTATTAGGCTCAGTGTAACAGTGTTTAAATAATATTATTGTGAACGTTAGAGGGGTAGTTTTGTTAAATGAATTCATGTAAAATGTTTGAATTGTCATTGTGTTGTTTGTTTTGAGTATCGCGGGGACGAAAACCCTCCACAACTGGTACCACTTCAGAAGTTCATAAAAATAAACAAGAAAACCGTCCAGGATTTAAAATATTTTTCACGATTGCAATTTCAGTTTAGTGTAAATCTAATAATTTTATTGAAATTCAAAACATTGGCCGTCATAGTCTGCTAAATTTTTTTCTTTTTATTAACATTGCCCCAATACTGAATTGTTTGACAGCACAGTAGCAAGAATGAAACCTGGTGGCCAAGAATTAAACTTAGTCGTGTGTATTTAGCTAATCCATTTTCAAACATAAAACTAGTATCTACGACCCAATTAACGAAACACCAAATGCCTAACAGAAAATTAGTTTTGGAATGCTGGCAGTACAAACTTTTATCACGATAATGCAACGACAATATCGTTAGAATACAAACTTTGCAACATTTATAAATACTAAATAGAAATTTTAGTAATTAAAAGCAGCTGACTTTCTCCAAGTCACGCGACTGCAGGAAACGATTATAAAATTGTGCAGGAAGTAAACAGTCTACAGATAACTCTCTCTTTTAAACGCAGATACTGTATTTACCTTCTATAGAATGAATACTTTCTGAAATCATTGAAATTGTTCAGAAGCAACAGAGCGGATTTGCCAAACTTAGGTCACGTGGGGACTGAGGAAAATGCCAAAGGTGCCGGATTGTTTCAAATTAAAAAAAATGTTAATATCATTTTGAAGCAATATTACGTGTGACATTCTGAATGCCTGTAGCAGCGCTTACTCTGCTACTTGTCTGTTTACTTAGTTAGGAATGCTGCACTGTATGAGCGGGCAACGAAATGGCCTCCCTCAATAAACAAAGTAAGTGCTACACATATTACATGACATTCTGAACGCCTGTAGCAGCGCTTACTCTGCTACTTGTCTGTATGATTAGTGAGGAATGCTGCACTGTATGAGCGGGCAACGAAATGGCCTCCCTCAATAAACAAAATAAGTGCTACACATATTACATTACATTCTGAACGCCTGTAGCAGCGCTTACTCTGCTACTTGTCTAATTGCTTAGTGAGGAATGCTGCACTGTCTGAGCGGGCAACGAAATGGCCTCCCTCAATAAACAAAGTAAGTGCTACACATATTACATGACATTCTGAACGCCTGTAGCAGCGCTTACTCTGTTACTTGTCTGTTTGATTAGTGAGGAATGCTGCACTGTCTGAGCGGGCAACGAAATGGCCTCCCTCAATAAACAAAGTAAGTGTCACACATATTACGTGTGACATTCTGAATGCCTCTACCAGCGCATACTTTGCTACTTGTCTGTTTGCTTAGTGACGAATGCTGCACTGTATGAGCGGGCAACGAAATGGCCTCCCTCAATAAACAAAGTTAGTGTCACACATATTACCGGTGACATTCTGAATGCCTCTACCAGCGCATACTCTGCTACTTGTCTGTTTGCTTAGTGAGGAATGCTGCACTGTATGAGCGGGCAACGAAATGGCCTCCCTCAATAAACAAAGTAAGTGCTACACATATTACATGACATTCTGAACGCCTGTAGCAGCTCTTACTCTGCTACTTGTCTGTTTGATTAGTGAGGAATGCTGCACTGTATGAGCGGGCAACGAAATGGCCTCCCTCAATAAACAAAGTAAGTGCTACACATATTACACTACATTCTGAACGCCTGTAGCAGCGCTTACTCTGCTACTTGTCTAATTGCTTAGTGAGGAATGCTGCACTGTCTGAGCGGGCAACGAAATGGCCTCCCTCAATAAACAAAGTAAGTGTCACACATATTACGTGTGACATTCTGAATGCCTCTACCAGCGCATACTCTGCTACTTGTCTGTTTACTTAGTTAGGAATGCTGCACTGTATGAGCGGGCAACGAAATGGCCTCCCTCAATAAACAAAGTAAGTGCTACACATATTACATTACATTCTGAACGCCTGTAGCAGCGCTTACTCTGCTACTTGTCTAATTGCTTAGTGAGGAATGCTGCACTGTCTGAGCGGGCAACGAAATGGCCTCCCTCAATAAACAAAGTAAGTGTCACACATATTACGTGTGACATTCTGAATGCCTCTACCAGCGCATACTTTGCTACTTGTCTGTTTGCTTAGTGACGAATGCTGCACTGTATGAGCGGGCAACGAAATGGCCTCCCTCAATAAACAAAGTTAGTGTCACACATATTACCGGTGACATTCTGAATGCCTCTACCAGCGCATACTCTGCTACTTGTCTGTTTGCTTAGTGAGGAATGCTGCACTGTATGAGCGGGCAACGAAATGGCCTCCCTCAATAAACAAAGTAAGTGTCACACATATTACCGGTGACATTCTGAATGCCTCTACCAGCGCATACTCTGCTACTTGTCTGTTTACTTAGTTAGGAATGCTGCACTGTATGAGCGGGCAACGAAATGGCCTCCCTCAATAAACAAAGTTAGTGTCACACATATTACCGGTGACATTCTGAATGCCTCTACCAGCGCATACTCTGCTACTTGTCTGTTTACTTAGTTAGGAATGCTGCACTGTATGAGCGGGCAACGAAATGGCCTCCCTCAATAAACAAAGTAAGTGCTACACATATTACATTACATTCTGAACGCCTGTAGCAGCGCTTACTCTGCTACTTGTCTAATTGCTTAGTGAGGAATGCTGCACTGTCTGAGCGGGCAACGAAATGGCCTCCCTCAATAAACAAAGTAAGTGTCACACATATTACGTGTGACATTCTGAATGCCTCTACCAGCGCATACTTTGCTACTTGTCTGTTTGCTTAGTGACGAATGCTGCACTGTATGAGCGGGCAACGAAATGGCCTCCCTCAATAAACAAAGTTAGTGTCACACATATTACCGGTGACATTCTGAATGCCTCTACCAGCGCATACTCTGCTACTTGTCTGTTTGCTTAGTGAGGAATGCTGCACTGTATGAGCGGGCAACGAAATGGCCTCCCTCAATAAACAAAGTAAGTGTCACACATATTACGTGTGACATTCTGAATGCCTCTACCAGCGCTTACTCTGCTACTTGTCTGTTTGCTTAGTGAGGAATGCTGCACTGTCTGAGCGGGCAACGAAATGGCCTTTTTCTTTTAATAAAGTAAGTGTCACACATATTACCGGTGACATTCTGAATGCCTCTACCAGCGCTTACTCTGCTACTTGTCTGTTTACTTAGTGAGGAATGCTGGACTGTCTGAGCGGGCAACGAAATGGCCTCCCTCAATAAACAAAGTTAGTGTCACACATATTACCGGTGACATTCTGAATGCCTCTACCAGCGCATACTCTGCTACTTGTCTGTTTGCTTAGTGAGGAATGCTGCACTGTCTGAGCGGGCAACGAAATGGCCTCCCACAATAAACAAAGTTAGTGTCACACATATTACGTGTGACATTCTGAATGCCTCTACCAGCGCATACTCTGCTACTTGCCTGTTTGCTTAGTGAGGAATGCTGCACTGTCTGAGCGGGCAACGAAATGGCCTCCCTCAATAAACAAAGTTAGTGTCACACATATTACCGGTGACATTCTGAATGCCTCTACCAGCGCATACTCTGCTACTTGTCTGTTTACTTAGTGAGGAATGCTGCACTGTCTGCGCGGGCAACGAAATGGCCTTTTTCTTTTAATAAAGTAAGTGTCACACATTTTACCGGTGACATTCTGAATGCCTCTACCAGCGCTTACTCTGCTACTTGTCTGTTTGCTTAGTGAGGAATACTGCACTGTCTGAGCGGGCAACAAAATGGCCTTTTTCTTTAAACAAAGTAAGTGTCATACATATTACGTGTGACATACTGAATGCCTGTAGCAGCACTTACTCTGATACTTGTCTGTTTACTTAGTGAGGAATGCTGCACTGTCTGCGCGGGCAACGAAATGGCCTTTTTCTTTTAATAAAGTAAGTGTCACACATATAACGTGTGACATACTGAATGCCTCTAGCAGCGCTTACTGTGTTACTTGTCTGTTTACTTAGTGAGAAATGCTGCACTGTCTGAGCGGGCAACGAAATGGCCTCCTTCAATAAGGAAAGTAAGTGTCACACATATAACGTGTGACATACTGAATGCCTCTAGCAGCGCTTTCTGTGCTCCTTGTCTGTTTGCTTAGTAAGGAATGCTGCACTGTCAGAGCGGGCAACGAAATGGCCTCCCTCAATAAACAAAGTTAGTGTCACACATATTACGTGTGACATTCTGAATGCTTCTACCAGCGCATACTCTGCTACTTGTCTGTTTACTTAGTTAGGAATGCTGCACTGTATGAGCGGGCAAAGAAATGGCCTCCCTCAATAAACAAAGTAAGTGCTACACATATTACGTGACATTCTAAACGCCTGTAGCAGCGCTTACTCTGCTACTTGTCTGTTTGCTTAGTGAGGAATGCTGCACTGTCTGAGCGGGCAACGAAATGGCCTCCCACAATAAACAAAGTTAGTGTCACACATATTACGTGTGACATTCTGAATGCCTCTACCAGCGCATACTCTGCTACTTGTCTGTTTACTTAGTTAGGAATGCTGCACTGTATGAGCGGGCAACGAAATGGCCTCCCTCAATAAACAAAGTTAGTGTCACACATATTACGTGTGACATACTGAATGCCTCTAGCAGCGCTTTCTTTGCGCCTTGTCTGTTTACTTAGTGAGGAATGCTGCACTGTCAAAGCGGGCAACGAAATGGCCTTTTTCTTAAAACAAAGTAAGTGTCACACATATTACGTGTGGCATTCTGAATGCCTGTAGCAGCGTTTACTCTGCTACTTGTCTGTTTACTTAGTGAGGAATGATTGCCTGTCTGAGCGGGCAACGAAATGGCCTTTTTCTTTAAACAAAGTAAGTGTCACACATATTACGTGTGATATACTGAATGCCTGTAGCAGCGCTTACTGTGTTACTTGTCTGTTTACTTAGTGAGGAATGCTGCACTGTCTGAGTGGGCAACGAAATGGCCTTCCTCTTTAAACAAAGTAAGTTTCACACATATTACGTGTGACATTCTGAATGCTTGTAGCAGCGCTTACTCTGCTACCCGTCTGGTTTGCTTAGTAAGGAATGCTGCACTGTCTGGGCAGGCAACGAAATGGCCTTCCTCTTTAAACAAATAAGTGTTACACATATTACGTGTGGCATTCTGAATGCCTGTAGCAGCGCTTACAAGGTCCCATCAAGAACCTTGGATTAGAGCTGAGAAAATAAGCGGGCTTCACGGGGCAACGGCTTCCCTTATTTAAGGCCAACCAAGAGTGGATAGGGACTAGATAGGGTATTGGAAGGTTCCGTTGGATTCTTGGGGCAAAGGATTCGTTTCAGTATGCTGCCTGCTGATCCGCCGCACCGAGCAACTACACTGGGGTGCCTTGACAAGAAGGTTAGGTCGTGAGACAGGCTCTCCTTGTCACCTTTCATTTTCTTCACCGTTCTACAAAATACACTCGTTAATGTACAGGGCAACATACATTATTTCCATCAAAAAGTTTATTTTTTTTATTAACTTTTTTACTTTAAAAAAGAGAAAATAAGTTAATAACAGATCGTTTAGTTACGAATTATAAAGAATGACTTTAAATCTATAAAGAATGGCTTCAATTTGAAAGTTAAATTACAGACCTCAAACAATTAAATGGTCAAATCGATAATATTTCAAGTTAAAACTAAACATTTTTTTTCGTTCAACAACATTAAAATGTTCTTTTCGTTTGTTTCCATATCATATTACGTTACTGTTGGCAACACTGTATACAATATTTTAAATTGTTTCGTTGTCCCGCTTGTCACCAATCCCGAGCTTGTATCTCCAATAAAGAATCGGAAACGACCGGGACGCCTTGTCTTACAGTTTAGGAAGTGAAATAAAACAATTCGATCACAGAGCTTTGGATCAAGATGTGTATTTAAGCAATAAAGTTATAAGAAAACGTCGCCGCTCGGCGCATGCGTCCGTACACAATACGCTACCTAATGCAATCTGAATCCGACAAACGCTTCGTCTTGGGCAAGTTTTATGCAGACAATCAGAGCTCGGCTTGGGATATAAAACTGGGACTCGATTTATTGCCAACTTTGCCGTGCATTAATTCCCATAACCTTGCCGTAATTTACATTCTGATCCAGTGTTGCAACTGACAAAGCTAGAATAAATAGAGGCGGAGGGGTACACGTTGAAGTCTTAAACTTAAAAAGGATTAATTTAAAGCAATATATTAACATAATTATAAAAACAGTAAAAATATGCTCTCCAGAAAAATTACCCTTATACATAATACGTAGCAGCACGCTGCAGCTGGTTCACGGTAGGCCAGAAACATTCTTCAGTTTGTTTTTCGAATTTTATATGCTTCTTGGCTTTTATGAAGTCAAAAAGTATACACATATTCAAGGAGTATCCACGTAGAAAGGCCCTTTAGTGGCGTTTAAAAGTAGAAGCACATTTTGTGTGTCGTTGGTAGCCATTCCTAGTGTCGTGCCGTCGTTGGTAAACATTCCTAGTGATGTATAGTTGGTAGTCATTCCTAGCATTGTGTCGTTGGTAGCCATTCCTGGCATCGTGTCGTCGTTGGTAGCCATTCCTAGCATGTGTCATTGGCAGCTATTCCTAGCATTGTGTCGTTGGTACCCATTCCTAGCGTCGTGTCGTCGTTGGTAGCCATTCCTAGCATGTGTCATTGGCAGCTATTCCTGGCATCGTGTCGTCGTTGGTAGACATTCCTAGTGATGTATAGTTGGTAGTCATTCCTAGCATTGTGTCGTTAGTACCCATTCCTGGCATCGTGTCGTCGTTTGTAGCCATTCCTAGCATGTGTCACTGGCAGCTATTCCTAGCGTCGTGTCGTCGTTGGTAGACATTCCTAGTGATGTATAGTTGGTAGTCATTCCAAGCATTGTGTCGTTGGTACCCATTCCCAGCATGTGTCATTGACAGCTATTCCTAGCGTCGTGTCGTCGTTGGTAGACATTCCTAGTGATGTATAGTTGGTAGACATTCCTAGTGATGTATAGTTGGTAGTCATTCCTAGCATTGTGTCGTTGGTAGCCATTCCTGGCATCGTGTCGTCGTTTGTAGCCATTCCTAGCATCGTGTCGTCGTTGGTAGCCATTCCTAGCATGTGTCATTGGCAGCTATTACTAGCGTATGTCGTTGGTAGCCATTCCTAGCATCGTGTCGTCGTTGGTAGCCATTCCTAGCATGTGTCATTGGCAGCTATTCCTGGCATCGTGTCGTCGTTGGTAGACATTCCTAGTGATGTATAGTTGGTAGACATTCCTAGTGATGTATAGTTGGTAGTCATTCCTAGCATTGTGTCGTTGGTAGCCATTCCTGACATCGTGTCGTCGTTTGTAGCCATTCCTAGCATCGTGTCGTCGTTGGTAGCCATTCCTAGCATGTGTCATTGGCAGCTATTCCTGGCGTATGTCGTTGGTAGCCATTCCTAGCATGTGTCATTGGCAGCTATTCCTAGCGTATGTCGTTGGTAGCCATTCCTAGCATCGTGTCGTCGTTGGTAGCCATTCCTAGCATGTGTCATTGGCAGCTATTCCTAGCGTATGTCGTTGGTAGCCATTCCTAGCATGTGTCGTTGGTAGCCATTCCTAGCATCGTGTCGTCGTTGATAGCCATTCCTAGCATATATCATTGGCAGCTATTCCTAGCGTATGTCATTGGTAGCCATTCCTAGCATCGTGTCGTCGTTGATAGCCATTCCTAGCATATATCATTGGCAGCTATTCCTAGCGTATGTCGTTGGTAGCCATTCCTAGCATCGTGTCGTCGTTGGTAGCCATTCCTAGCATGTGTCATTGGCAGCTATTCCTAGCGTATGTCGTTGGTAGCCATTCCTAGCATGTGTCGTTGGTAGCCATTCCTAGCATCGTGTCGTCGTTGATAGCCATTCCTAGCATGTTTCATTGGCAGCTATTCCTAGCATATATCATTGGCAGCTATTCCTAGCGTCGTATCGTCGTTGGTAGCCATTCCTAGCATATATCATTGGCAGCTATTCCTAGCGTATGTCGTTGGTAGCCATTCCTAGCATCGTGTCGTCGTTGGTAGCCATTCCTAGCATGTGTCATTGGCAGCTATTCCTAGCGTATGTCGTTGGTAGCCATTCCTAGCATGTGTCGTTGGTAGCCATTCCTAGCATCGTGTCGTCGTTGATAGCCATTCCTAGCATGTTTCATTGGCAGCTATTCCTAGCATATATCATTGGTAGCCATTCCTAGCATCGTATCGTCGTTGGTAGCCATTCCTAGCATGTTTCATTGCCAGCTATTCCTAGCGTGTGTCGTTGGTAGCCATTCCTAGCATGTGTCGTTGGTACTCATTCCTAGCTGTATCGTTGGTAGCCATTCGTAACGTGTGTCGTTGGTAGCCATTCCTAGCATCGTATCGTCGTTGGTAGCCATTCCTAGCATGTTTCATTGCCAGCTATTCCTAGCGTGTGTCGTTGGTAGCCATTGCTAGCATTGTGTCGTTGGTACTCATTCCTAGCTGTATCGTTGGTAGCCATTCGTAACGTGTGTCGTTGGTAGCCATACCTAGCATCGTATCGTCGTTGGTAGCCATTCCTAGCATGTTTCATTGCCAGCTATTCCTAGCGTGTGTCGTTGGTAGCCATTGCTAGCATTGTGTCGTTGGTACTCATTCCTAGCTGTATCGTTGGTAGCCATTCGTAACGTGTGTCGTTGGTAGCCATACCTAGCATGTGTCGATGGTAGCCATTCCTAGCATCGTGTCGTCGTTGGTAACCATTCCTAGCATGTTTCATTGGCAGCTATTCCTAGCGTGTGTCGTTGGTAGTCATTGCCAGCATTGTGTCGTTGGTACTCATTCCTAGCTGTGTCGTTGGTAGCCATTCTTAACGTATGTTGTTGGTAGTCATTGCTAGCATTGTGTTCTTGGTGGCCAGGAATTTATTAAGTAATACCTTGTAAATTTTATAAATTTTCTGTTTTGAAAAAGGAATCGACCCGCTTGAGAGACCGTCCGCTTCATGCATGAAAACACCGGACTTGTCTGTATTCCAGACACTGGCTTCTAGAACGTTACGTAAAGACGTGTCCTTGTATTATTTATAGCATCGGGAGACAATGCGAGGTATACTACTGCACGTTTCTCGCATCAGCCGACTTCTCGCATCAACGACACTTGTCTGCGAAACTAATGGACACACGTTTACTTCACTCTTAATTACATTTCATACCACCGTAGTTTCCTTGGTGGGGAATTTATCCCAACTCAAGATGGAACTCCAAATAGCACAGTATTTAAGATCTCCTGGCCATACAAGCCGTCAACTCGCTTATAACGCATTTGCATATTAACCTTCTTAAAATGTTATTCCAGATGAAACATTCTACTGGAAAACCTGTTGTAAAATAATATTATATAAATATCAAAACCTCATATTTTTGCTGCAAATACTGTTACTATCGTAAACAGATTTTTTTAAAACCCGTAATAACAATTTTTTGGTTAATTTCAAACATCCTAAAATTAAATATCGATTTATGTAAACTTCTATGAACATGAGCTGAAGACATTTTTCATCATAAAATCTGAGAATCGATTCCATAGGCTAAAGAATAATCACCCGCGAGTGAATAATTTTGTGTAATTTCTTCTGTCTGCTTACAATGTTACTCGCGCAAGTGTGAAGCAGCCACATTATTGCACCATATTTTATACCAGAACCATCTACTATATTTAAAACTCGCCATCAATTTCTTGTGCGACATTTTTATGTGTAAACAGTTCCATAGGAGAAACAGTGGGGGCTCGAAATGCATTAGACCCGTTGGCACTGGCGGCCAATTAAAGACATTATATTTATGCAACCTTCCCATCGTTCTATTCTTGCACTTGTTTTATTTAGCAATCAACTGGCAGATATATCTTGTGCGGGACGAGATCAGATTTTGAATCAGTAGCTATCATCAATTTCTGGTTGGTTTATAAAAACGCGGGTCGATTTGCATCTGTGTTTACGTCTAGATTTTACCGTTCCCTCCAAAAATAAATAGAAAAGAACGAAACTTACAGCTCCAAGTGCTAACAAAGACTTGAGACTATCAAAATGTTAACATTATTTTTATATACATTTGATTAATACATATGATTAATTAACTGTTCTTATTGTTGGTAAAACTTTAACTTTTTATTAAAGTTATCAATATTTTATAAAATTGAACAAGTTTATGTTATTAATTTAAATAATGATAACGTTTTTTATTGCATTTAGCGAAATTCATCAGTGACATATTATACTTTGATTTAAAGTAGAATAGGAATGGGTCTGTGGCAGGGTAGGGATGCGGTGTTGTCAGTTCGAACGCTGCGACTCTCAACCCACCATCGCCAGCGGCAGAACGAAGCAAGCTACAGCACTAGTAAATTATTCAACCTCAGCTACTAAGAAACTGAGCGACGAACTGAAGTTTAACATCGAATTGGCAATAAGGCTCTCCCACGCAGCAAGATGTGAACTCCCTATTCGCTTATATAGCGGTATCCCTTACTCCCTCTGGCCAATTTCAGCTACGTAGAATCCTATTCTGTTTTAAATCAAACTATAATGTAACACATTCATTGCTACAAACCTAACCTCACTGTTAGGACCTACTCCAACATCAAGCGATTCTTCTCAATACATCACTATAAACAAGTGTATTGCCACTCTACACAACTCTATTAGGATATAAAGTCTCCGGTTAGGATAGATTTTGTTACAAACAAAAACTCCTACGTAAACTAACCGATTGCCAAAATGAACGAGTGATTATATAATTTTATTCGGAATTGCAGCAACATACGAATAAAACGTGTAATATCGCGACTGGCTTTAAATTTATTTCTATATTGTTTTTAGAGTTCTTTGCACCTAAGCCTATATTGTAATACAAGTTAGTGGTATAATATAGCAGGGTAATAAAATTCTCTGTTTAATTGAGAAACGTTGCCTTTATACTGTTTCCAGTATATTTGTAAAAGACGATAAGTTTAAATTATTTTCAAAGTTTACGCTTTGAAATCTTTTTAAAGGACACACAAGTGCGCGCGTACGTACCTCGCACGAACGAACGCACACACACACACATATGAAAAAGGAAAAACTGAGTTAGTCCATTTTTTTTTGTTAAGTATTATCAACGATTTTTACGAAATATACCAAGAAATAATAAGTAAAATAATCCTTGAAACAATTATCATGGATATTTACCATTAGGATTGCCATTACATAAATAGATGTCTACGATTTAACCTGGACCAACTAGGACAGGGCAACTGGGCATGAATAGAAGGATCTTGTTAACGATACGAAACCATATGCTAGTTCATATAAAATTATTATCGCGAATTACTCAAATGTTTTCAAATATCGTCAATTTCAAGTGGGCCTTGTTTTAGTATGATATCTCTGTAAAAAGTGGACTACGTTGTTAATAATCACGAATATTAAAAAAGCAAAAATGTCTTAACAACTGTTGCAAGACACATCTTGTGCCCATTTTCGCTCGTCACCAGCGTCGCTCATTGCTCGTAACTTGTAAACACTCCCTCGCCACCCGAACCAGTTAGTGCCTCTCCTCGCGTGCACTAACTCACTCATTTTGATTTATTAGAATTTTACTTCACGAAACTCGTGCCTAAAACTCGTTCCCAGCTAAAGATAAATTTATTGCGAACAAAGTTACAGCGGGACAATTAATTGACGGCAGCGCGATAAAGATTCAAATTCATTAATCGGCTCTCAGTACCAGGGTCAGTGCTCGAAATAATTTATATTATAAGTTTTTAATGTTGGAACAGTTTCAAGTTTTTCAAGATTGTAAATTATTTGTTGAAAGTTGATCTGTAGTATTTCATTTGAAATCTGTGCCTGGGTAAAGGATTGGCTTAACTGTTAGTTTTATATTTTGGTTTAAAGTTTTAGAACTAGGAAAAGTTTAAAATGCAAAAATTTCACGGAACAATACATTATAGCGTCGTTCTCCGATAACGTGTTTCTTTCTCGGGTATTTACGTATTTGGGTAATTCTAAAAAATTATGGAAATGGTCGATAGACATGATGTACAAATACTAAATATTTGAGTTGTTTTTTATAAAATTGAGTGAAATAGTAATGCATTAACCTAAAAACACCATGTAAGTTTGCGAAAAATGTACAAGGAGTTGCTTGAATACCTCATTAAGAATGTAAAATTGGTAATACCTGTTTAGTAAACGAGTAAAGGACCCACTAATAATAAACGGTATCCGAGTGTAGAGAAATAATTACAAGGCTGTTATTATAATGTACGTGTGTGGTTTGAAAAGTTCTCAGAATCACGAGCAGACGTCAGAGCTAGCGCGCCAGTACAAGTCATCTTTTATGGGCAAATACTTGGCTTGTCAGTGTTGTGATAAACAGCTGTGTAGTAGGGACGATTTGTATCTGCGTATTGATTTTTGAAGATGGAATATTCGAGATAGGTTTGCGAAAAATGTACAAGGAGTAGCTTGAATACCTTATTAGGAATGTAAAATAGGTAATACCTGTTTTGTAAACGAGTAAAGGACCCACTAGTAATAAACGGTATCCGAGTGTAGAGAAATAATTACAAGGCTGTTATATTTCATTATAACATTGATTTTTGAAGATGTAAAATTGGAGATTCAACCAGAGAAAGCAAAGCCAATTAATCCCAACTTACAGAACGCATCGGGGCACTCTTCTCCTTCATGTACAACTGTTGCCAAGTGGACAAATGAGTTTACGTTTGGTTGGAACAGCTTAGCACAGTGGTCGGCCATGATGTGCTACTACCCAGGACGTCGATTGAATATCAGAGAAATTTCTGAGGCTGTAGGGAACGGGAACACACCATTGTAAAGATATATGGGGCTAATAGATTTCACTTGAGCACAGATACAACTTGAGTCGCGTGCTGATAGAATATTAAATCGTAATGAATTCAGTAGCTTAGCAAAATAATGTGTTAAAAAGAAAAGTCATATATTGAAATGAACAAAGTACACTTATTATAAGTGAAAACAAATTATTAATACAATTTATCCAAACTATTGCTCCTGTACTGTACTTTAAAAAAGCAATTTCAAATGAAGTTTTCAAAATGGCCGCCAAACCGGGTAAACCGACTGCAGCCCGGCTTAGGCTATGACTAATGCAAGCACGGTGTTTACACGACGGACAAATTGTGTTTTGAAAAAGCCGATTAAAAGAGCGCCTAAATGGCCGTGTCCAGTAATGGGTGAGGTCACTTAACTTGTTTTACAGACATTTTAATTCGCGTTATTTATACCAACCGTTGTGTTGTGGACAGATTCGCATTTATTACCCAGCTACAGATTTATAAAATACTGTACTGCCCTACGCGCAGCCGATCCGACGTTTGGTTGAAGCCTACGCACATAAAGCCCGTAATTCTGTAAAACTCATTCATATTACATCTTACATATTTTATAAATGACTTCTGTGATGAGGAAATCATATTACATATTCTCTGTGTAGAAATCATATTAAATGTTTTCTGTGATGACGAAATCATATTACATGGTTTCTGTGGCAGGGAGATCATATTAAATGGTTTCCGTAACGAGGAAATCATATTTAATGGTTTCTGTGGCAAGGAAATCATATTAAATGGCTTCTGTGGCGAGGGAATCATATTAAATGGTATCTGTAACGAGGAAATCATATTAAATTGTTTCCGTGGTGAGGAAATCATAATTACTGGTTACTGTTGCGAGGAAATCATATTAAGTGGTTTCTGTGTAGTGAAATCATATTAAGTGGTTTCTGTGTGGTGAAATCATATTAAGTGGTTTCTGTAAAAACGAAATCATACTAAGTGGTTTTTGTGCGATGAAATCATATTAAGTGGTTTCTGTAATGAGGCAATCATATTAAACGATTTCTGTAGTAAGGAAATCATATTAAATGGTTTATGTGGCGAGAAAATCATATTAAGCGGTTTATGTACCGAGGAAATCATACTAAATGGTTTTAGTGCTGATAAAATCATATTAAATGGTTTCTGTACTGAGGAAATCATATTAAATTATATCTGTACCGAGAAAATCATATTAAGTCGTTTCTGTGCGAGGAAATCATATTAAATGATTTACGTGCCGAGGATATCATATTAAATGATTTCTGTGACGAGATAAACATATTAAATGGTTTCTGTGCCGGGAAAATCATATGAAATGGTTTCTGTGGCGAGGAAATCACTATAATTGGTTTCTGTAGCGATGAAATCACTATAATTGGTTTCTGTGGCGAGTAAATCACATTAAATGATTGCAGTGCCGAGGAAATCATATTAATTGGTTTCTGTGACAAGGAATCATATTTAGTATTTTATGTAGCGAGGAAATCATATTAAATGTTTTCCGTGCCGAGATAATCATATTAAATGGTTTCTGTACGAGGAAATAATAGCTACTAAGTGGTTTCTGTAACGAGGAAATCATATTAAATGGTTTCTGTGCCGAGATAATCATATTAAATGGTTTCTGTGCCGGGGAAATACCATATTAAATGATTTCTGTGGCGAAGAAATCATATTACATAGTTTCTGTAGCGAGTAAATTATAGTAAATGGTTTCTGTGTCGAGGAAATTATATTAAATGGTTTCAGTCCCGAGATAATCATATTAAATAGTTTCTGTTTCATTGAAATCACATTAAATGGTTCCGTGCTGAGGAAATCGTATTAAATTACTGATCGCAAGTAGGTGTTCATAGAGACGTCTGAAGGTGTTGGTATAAATTTATACAGTTAACTTTCAACGAAAGCCAAATTTTTTAAGCAATAAAACTATTTAATATAATTATAGGTAGACTTTTGTTTATATTCAGAAACACGGTATTTTCTTTAAATAAACGCAATGCTTTTCCATATTCCCTTCAGTTAGTAAGACCCGGATCTACTTTGCGCGTCGCGCCGCCTATGTTAAGACCACTATGCATAACCTAATCGTACGTTACGACCTGTTATGTAATCCAAGACGCTAATAATGCTAAATAGATACGTATGGCTTACCATCAAGTGCTTACCATAATCAGATGTTTTTGTAACGGAATTATAGTTGCTGTGACAACTGAACATGGCGTGCTCACTAAAAACTGCAACTGCTCTGACTCTCGTATAATTCTTTAGACATACATTTATACACCGTTTTTTGCTTTACCAATTTTCTTGACTTTCTAAGACTTGCTATAACTATTACAAGAGAAACTTTGCGAATTGCATTTATGCTGATCGCGCTTTTTTTTAAACTGTTCTCTCGTCACCTGAACACTGATAGTTTACGTTAAAGCGATCATAATAACTAGTACCAAAAGAGTAAAATAACAGCTTTTAAAACAAAATTAATAAATTTGAAACCTACATCAATCCAATATTCACAAGTAGGCCTACTTGTTCTTATTTCGGAATCAGCTGCCGAATTATTTTCTTATATTACTACTATCTCTGCCGCTGTTAGCTTTGCCGTTGAATGTGTGGAGGGCACAAACAAACCCCGCTGGGTTGTCAGACAACCAGGCACCGTTATATACAGATTATACAGTGAAATGTAGGATGGTCCACTTCGTTCCACGTCATCCCCGCCCTACAGCATTCTGGGCAACTTACTAATGGAATAATAATATCGGAAACAGGACCCTGGAGTAACAGGTTTCAAGAGTTCCATTTACAGAGTTCCCTTAGTTGTAATGTTTGCGTCGATTTCCCCGTTGTAACTTCTTCACAACAAAACTATATGCAAACTAGTTTCTCGCACCGAGTTTTGTAAAATAAAATTCTCATAAATCAAATTTGAGAAAGTCAGTGCACACTAGAAGAGAACTGAATAGAATGGCCGGACTTTATATAGGCTACAATGCACAAGTGGCGGTAACAATGTTTGCGAGTTGGAAAATCCCTCGCCTGCTTTGGAATGCCAGAGGATTTTTCACTTACTACATATTTTGCCACCGGATTTATTGAATAATCAAATAAGTCGACAATCTGTGTCACGTAAACTTCTCAGATCTCTCTATTGTGGCCGAAAACTTGAACCTACACATGGCTACTCAATTATCATAATAGCTTTGTTTATTCCAATCCGACATATTTCTACGGTTAAGTTGTAAAGATCAGTGATAATTGTAAGTTATAATACAGTGACCGTAAACTATAGTATTACTGATGTATTAATCATATTAATATAAACCTATATTCGGAGTTAGCATAGTGTAGACTCACCACTATTCTGCGTTGGCTTGGCCTGCTGGTCCTCCGTAGGCAGTATCAACAAGGGCGGAGGCTCGCTGTCCATAAGGCCGCCGGCGACGCTCCGGTCCACAGCCTGCGAGAACACGATGCCGAAGCCGTTGTCATCTCGCTCCTCCACTCGCTTCTCCTCTTTCTGCGCGTCCAGTCGTTGCACCGGTATCACCAGGCTACCGTCACTCAGGAGCAGGTTGCTGCCGCTACCGACCGGGAACACCAGATTCCCCTGAGGGACGAGGCCCACACTGCCCAGGCCTTCGAGCACTAAGTTTTGGTTTTGACACAACCGGATAAAGTTACCTGAGTTTTGATTTAAGACTATTTTACGTTGTTTGACGCCTTCTTGATCTAAAACTAAATCGTTTTGGGTTTTTACTTTGGGGTTTTTTAATTGATCACCAATTTTCGTTGAATGTTCTACATCCTTTTTGGAAGTGGATGGGCTATCACTTTTTTCTTGCTTCACTATAAACGAACCCAAGTTGAACGTTTTCACGTCTTGCCTGGCTTTGTCCGAGTTGCCCGGGATTATTATCTTTGTCTCGTTGTTCTTGTGGACGTTTACGTCCAGTGCTTTGGTGTTATCTATGATCCTCACAGTGGCCTTGTTGTTGGCGTTGATGATGCCGTTATCTATCAGGGTTTGGATGAGAAGGCGGGCGCTTGGTAAGGAAGAGATATTGACTTCGTCGTTGGACGTTTCGCTTTTTGAAGTCGTGCTTTCTTCAGTGTTATCATTCTCTGCTCTTGCGCCTGCAACCATAACAAATTTCGTTAATAATAAATCATTGGGTGGACAAGAGAACGATGGGAAGTCTGTTCAGTTGGTTATTTTGTTTTAGTTATTTATCTTATGATATTAAATATCATAACATTAATAGTATTCATTAGTATTATTTATTTATTATTATTTATTCTTAATATTAATATATTATTGTAATCTAATATAGTTATACTAACTACTATTTGAGATTAGCTTGTTATGTTATTTTAATAACAGTTAAACGTACACAAACTAAATAATTAATAATTCATTCACTCAGACGCGCTTCAAGGACAAAGTAATCACCATCACAAGGGGAAAATGTATTACAACTTTGGTGAAAATGGTGACAAAGTATGGGGAGCAGAGACAGGGTCGCTCGCTACTTGTCTACCCGCTATTACGTTGCTACCATTAAATAACTCGTGTGAGTTATCCGACCACACTAGGCACTACAGAGAGGAAATATTCCCAACAGATGAAGGCTGGATAGTAAGCCAGCGGAACCTTCAGGAAGAACAAGACAGGCGTAACCAGCTGCCAGTGTGAGACCTACAATGCGCACGCTCAAAGGATTTACTGCTCAGCCGGGAAACACACCAGGCACATCAGAAAGGATTCTCAACGGATGAAGTCTGGACAGTAATTCAGCGGAACCTTCGGGAAGAACTAAAAGGGCGTAACCAGCTTCCAGTGTGAGATCTACAATGCGCACGCTCAAAGGATTTACTGCTTAGTCGTGTGTGTGGTGTGTGTGTGTGTGTGTGTGTGTGTGTGTGTGTGTGTGTGTGTGTGTGTGTGTGTGTGTGTATGTGTGTGTATATGTGTGTGGGGATGGAGGGGGAGCGTGCGTGTGTGTGAGTTTGTGAGTGTGTGTGTGTGTGTGTGTGTGTGCGCGCGCGAGCGCGCGTGTGTGTGTGTTATACTGTATGTTATTATTACGAGAAATAAAGACACTCTCTTTCTTATCCTGGTACTTGAATACATTATAACGTTCCATCTAAAGCTGCAAAGCGGCCATTCTAAGGCGTTACAGTGCAGAGTACAGTAGTTGTGTAATCCTACAACTTCAGGCGACTAATTACATTTAGCTTAAAGTGGCCTATCAAAGTTTACGCTTACAGCTACAAAATTCGTTTACACGTGCATTAATCGTTAAATTTGCCGGCGTAAAAATAAACCCCCACGGACGGACACATAGGCTACCCGCCTCATTGCGCCGTATTCACTAAGTAAGGCGCTTCCATCAAGCATAGACGCGACGTTTTGCTACTCCCATTGATTGTCATATCTGGTATTATACGTACTAAGCCTTCTCTAGTTGATTATCATTTCCCATGTTTATGCAGGCTACGCTTTATTTTCTCAGTTGGGATTTATTTTGTCCACTTTTGTGTGACCTTGAATTACTATTGTCTCTCTCTGGGAACCAGGGGTCATCCCTTTAGTTAAACAAACGAGTTCATCTCCAGTACATCATAACAAAGCTAAGCCTGGACGCGGACATATATATAAAATCGATTCCTATTTAAAGATGGATACCTTTATTTCCCTCGTCTTACTCTTACTAAAGGAGTTTCTGAACCAGCACCTTGCACAGCACGTTTTCACAAGTTAACTATTTACAAACATCTTTATTTTATTTTCTAATTGCAAATAATTATTTTCAGTGTCCATCTGACATTTTCACTTTAGTGACAGATGCGATCGCTACACATTTTTAGGGATATTTGTGTATATATTTGTTATAGCTCAACATATTAATTTCGTAGGATTGTTCACTTCGTTTTTTTGTAAGTTTATGGTACGAATAACAATGTTTTATGTAGTATTGTTGATATGGTTTCTGTAAGTCGTTTATTTTGTGTAATTTTATAAATTATGCATTTGGGAGAGAAAGTTTTGAATATTAGACTGTGTATTAATACATAAAATGTGACATGCACTGGATTACGGCATAGCCTATACAGTAATTACTATGCCAGTGCTAATATATCTAGTTTGAGCGCAAGCAATGTGTTGGCTACAGAAATGCAATGGTCGCCATGTACTCCACTGTCACTCGTCTAATCAGGGCTTACTTAAGGATTCAAGTCGCGACTGTCTCACGCCCAGCACCTCTGGGCTTTGACTGATTTCTGCAATCAGACGATTCTAAGGGCCGAAGAGCACTTTAGGCGCAGTGGATTAAGTGACATACAGAATAACTTAGCACCTTGCAAACGCTTAGAAACTTCAATGCTACTTGATGTCACTCTATCAGCTAATATACATAATCCGGGAATTACTTTAAACAGAGTTGTACTGTAGACATCAAATATTTACCTCATTGCCCCCACGCCATCCGCTTAGAAGCTGGATATACCAAAACATCAACCAATAAGCTTCAAAATGGCAGATGAATTGAGTTTCTTTTCTATTGAATTTATAGAAATTCGAACAGAAATAATCACTAGGGTTACTTAAAAGTGTTCCTTCATAGGATAAATTAAAAAGTTGACTTATTTTTTGTTCTTCAAGACGATATCTTGTCGCCTATAAGGAAAAGGATATGCATCAAAATCGGTATAATATCAGTGACTTTGTAATTGTTGTACAGTGTATGCATCAGATATAATATCAACGACTCTTGAAATTGTTATACATTGTATGCATTAGGTATAATATCAGTGACTTTTGTAATTGTTATACAGTGTATCCATTAGGTATAATATCAGTGACTATTGTAATTGTAATACAGTGTATGCATTAAGTTTAATATCTGTGACTTTTGTAATTGTTATACAGTGTATGCATTAAGTTTAATATCTGTGACTTTTGTAATTGTTATACAGTGTATCCATTAGATATAATATCAGTGACTATTGTAATTGTTATACAGTGTATGCATTAGGTATAATATCAGTGACTATTGTAATTGTTATACAGTGTATCCATTAGGTATAATATCAGTGACTATTGTAATTGTTATACAGTGTATGCATTAAGTTTAATATCTGTGACTTTTGTAATTGTTATACAGTGTATCCATTAGATATAATATCAGTGACTATTGTAATTGTTATACAGTGTATGCATTAGGTATAACATCAGTGACTATTGTAATTGTTATACAGTGTATGCATTAGGTATAATATCTGTGACTTTTGTAATTGTTATACAGTGTATCCATTAGGTATAATATCAGTGACTTTTGTAATTGTTATACAGTGTATGCATTAGGTATAATATCAGTGACTCTTGAAATTGTTATACATTGTATGCATTAGGTATAATATCTGTGACTTTTGTAATTGGTATACAGTGTATGCATTAGGTATAATATCAGTGACTATTGTAATTGTTATACAGTGTATGCATTAGGTATAATATCAGTGACTTTTGTAATTGTTATACAGTGTATGCATTAGGTATAATATTAGTGACTCTTGTAATTGTTATACAGTGTATCCATTAGGTATAATATCAGTGACTATTGTAATTGTTATACAGTGTATGCATTAGGTATAATATCAGTGACTATTGTAATTGTTATACAGTGTATGCATTAGGTATAATATCAGTGACTTTGTAATTGTTGTACAGTGTATGCATCAGATATAATATCAGTGACCCTTGTAATTGTTATACAGTGTATCCATTAGGTATAATATCTGTGACTTTTGTAATTGGTATACAGTGTATCCATTAGGTATAATATCAGTGACTTTTGTAATTGTTATACAGTGTATGCATTAAGTATAATATCTGTGACTTTTGTAATTGTTATACAGTGTATCGATTAGGTATAATATCAGTGACTTTTGTAATTGTTATACACTGTATCCATTAGGTGTAATATCAGTGACTTTTGTAATTGTTATACAGTGTATGCATTAGGTATAATATCAGTGACTATTGTAATTGTTATACAGTGTATGCATTAGGTATAATATCAGTGACTCTTGAAATTGTTATACATTGTATGCATTAGGTATAATATCTGTGACTTTTGTAATTGTTATACAGTGTATGCATTACGTATAATATCAGTGACTCTTGAAATTGTTATACATTGTATGCATTAGGTATAATATCTCTGACTTTTGTAATTGGTATACAGTGTATGCATTAGGTATAACATCAGTGACTATTGTAATTGTTATACAGTGTATGCATTAGGTATAATATCAGTGACTTTTGTAATTGTTATACAGTGTATGCATTAGGTATAATATTGTGACTTTTGTAATTGTTATACAGTGTATGCATTAGATACAATATCAGTGACTCTTGTAATTGTTATACAGTGTATGCATTAGATATAATATCAGTGACTCTTGTAATTGTTATATAGTGTATGCATCAGATATAATATCTGTGACTTTTGTAATTGTTATACAGTGTATGCATTAGATATAATATCAGTGACTCTTGTAATTGTTATACAGTGTATGCATTAAGTATAATATCAGTGACTTTTGTAATTGTTATACAGTGTATGCATTAGGTATAATATCAGTGACTTTTGTAATTGTTATACAGTGTATGCATTAGGTATAATATCAGTGACTTTTGTAATTGTTATACAGTGTATGCATTAGGTATAATATCAGTGACTTTTGTAATTGTTATACAGTGTATGCATCAGATATAATATCAGTGACCCTTGTAATTGTTATACAGTGTATGCATTAGGTATAATATCAGTGACTCTTGAAATTGTTATACATTGTATGCATTAGGTATAATATCTGTGACTTTTGTAATTGGTATACAGTGTATGCATCAGGTATAATATCAGTGACTATTGTAATTGTTATACAGTGTATGCATTAGGTATAATATCAGTGACTTTTGTAATTGTTATACAGTGTATGCATTAGGTATAATATTAGTGACTCTTGTAATTGTTATACAGTGTATCCATTAGGTATAATATCAGTGACTCTTGTAATTGTTATACAGTGCATGCATTAGGTATAATATCAGTGACTTTTGTAATTGTTATACAGTGTATGCATTAGGTATAATATCAGTGACTAATGTAATTGTTATACAGTGTATCCATTAGGTATAATATCAGTGACTTTTGTAATTGTTATACAGTGTATGCATTAAGTATAATATAAGTGACTTTTGTAATTGTTATACAGTGTATGCATCAGGTATAATATCTGTGACTTTTGTAATTGTTATACAGTGTATGCATTAGATACAATATCAGTGACTCTTGTAATTGTTATACAGTGTATGCATTAGATATAATATCAGTGACCCTTGTAATTGTTATATAGTGTATGCATCAGATATAATATCTGTGACTTTTGTAATTGTTATACAGTGTATGCATTAGATACAATATCAGTGACTTTTGTAATTGTTATACAGTGTATGCATTAGATATAATATCAGTGACTCTTGTAATTGTTATACAGTGTATGCATTAAGTATAATATCAGTGACTTTTGTAATTGTTATACAGTGTATGCATTAGGTATAATATCAGTGACTTTTGTAATTGTTATACAGTGTATGCATTAGGTATAATATCAGTGACTATTGTAATTGTTATACAGTGTATCCATTAGGTATAATATCAGTGACTTTTGTAATTGTTATACAGTGTATGCATTAAGTATAATATAAGTGACTTTTGTAATTGTTATACAGTGTATGCATTAGGTATAATATCAGTGACTTTTGTAATTGTTATACAGTGTATGCATAAGGTATAATATCAGTGACTTTTGTAATTGTTATACAGTGTATGCATTAGGTATAATATCAGTGACTCTTGAAATTGTTATACATTGTATGCATTAGGTATAATATCTGTGACTTTTGTAATTGGTATACAGTGTATGCATTAGATATAATATCAGTGACTCTTGTAATTGTTCTACAGAGTACGCATTGGGTATAATATCAGTGACCCTTGTAATTGTTATACAGTGTATGCATTAGGTATAATATCAGTGACTCTTGTAATTGTTATACAGTGTATGCATTAAGTATAATATCAGTGACTTTTGTAATTGTTATACAGTGTATGCATTAGGTATAATATCAGTGACTTTTGTAATTGTTATACAGTGTATGCATTAGGTATAATATCAGTGACTCTTGTAATTTTTATACAGTGTATGCATTAAGTATAATATCAGTGACTTTTGTAATTGTTATACAGTGTATGCGTTAGGTATAATATCAGTGACTTTTGTAATTGTTATACAGTGTATGCATTAAGTATAATATCAGTGACTCTTGTAATTGTTATACAGTGTATGCATTAAGTATAATATCAGTGACTCTTGTAATTGTTATACAGTGTATGCATTAAGTATAATATCAGTGACTTTTGTAATTGGTATACAGTGTATGCATTAGGTATAATATCAGTGACTTTTGTAATTATTATATAGTGTATGCATTGGGTATAATATCAGTGACCCTTGTAATTGTTATACAGTGTATGAATTAGGTATATTATCAGTGACTTCTGTAATTGTTATACAGTGTATGCATTAGGTATAATATCAGTGACTTTTGTAATTGTTATACAGTGTATGCATTAGGTATAATATCAGTGACTCTTGTAATTGTTATACAGTGTATGCATTAAGTATAATATCAGTGACTTTTGTAATTGTTATACAGTGTATGCATTAGGTATAATATCAGTGACTTTTGTAATTGTTATACAGTGTATGCATAAGGTATAATATCAGTGACTTTTGTAATTGTTATACATTGTATGCATTAGGTATAATATCAGTGACTCTTGAAATTGTTATACATTGTATGCATTAGGTATAATATCTGTGACTATTGTAATTGGTATACAGTGTATGCATCAGGTATAATATCAGTGACTATTGTAATTGTTATACAGTGTATGCATTAGGTATAATATCAGTGACTTTTGTAATTGTTATACAGTGTATGCATTAGGTATAATATTAGTGACTCTTGTAATTGTTATACAGTGTATCCATTAGGTATAATATCAGTGACTCTTGTAATTGTTATACAGTGCATGCATTAGGTATAATATCAGTGACTTTTGTAATTGTTATACAGTGTATGCATTAGGTATAATATCAGTGACTATTGTAATTGTTATACAGTGTATCCATTAGGTATAATATCAGTGACTCTTGAAATTGTTATACATTGTATGCATTAGGTATAATATCTGTGACTTTTGTAATTGGTATACAGTGTATGCATCAGGTATAATATCAGTGACTATTGTAATTGTTATACAGTGTATGCATTAGGTATAATATCAGTGACTTTTGTAATTGTTATACAGTGTATGCATTAGGTATAATATTAGTGACTCTTGTAATTGTTATACAGTGTATCCATTAGGTATAATATCAGTGACTCTTGTAATTGTTATACAGTGCATGCATTAGGTATAATATCAGTGACTTTTGTAATTGTTATACAGTGTATGCATTAGGTATAATATCAGTGACTATTGTAATTGTTATACAGTGTATCCATTAGGTATAATATCAGTGACTTTTGTAATTGTTATACAGTGTATGCATTAAGTATAATATCAGTGACTTTTGTAATTGTTATACAGTGTATGCATTAGGTATAATATCAGTGACTCTTGTAATTGTTATACAGTGTATGCATTAAGTATAATATCAGTGACTTTTGTAATTGTTATACAGTGTATGCATTAGGTATAATATCAGTGACTTTTGTAATTGTTATACAGTGTATGCATTAGGTATAATATCAGTGACTATTGTAATTGTTATACAGTGTATCCATTAGGTATAATATCAGAGACTTTTGTAATTGTTATACAGTGTATGCATTAGGTATAATATAAGTGACTTTTGTAATTGTTATACAGTGTATGCATTAGGTATAATATCAGTGACTTTTGTAATTGTTATACAGTGTATGCATAAGGTATAATATCAGTGACTTTTGTAATTGTTATACAGTGTATGCATTAGGTATAATATCAGTGACTCTTGAAATTGTTATACATTGTATGCATTAGGTATAATATCTGTGACTTTTGTAATTGGTATACAGTGTATGCATTAGATATAATATCAGTGACTCTTGTAATTGTTCTACAGAGTATGCATTGGGTATAATATCAGTGACCCTTGTAATTGTTATACAGTGTATGCATTAGGTATAATATCAGTGACTCTTGTAATTGTTATACAGTGTATGCATTAAGTATAATATCAGTGACTTTTGTAATTGTTATACAGTGTATGCATTAGGTATAATATCAGTGACTTTTGTAATTGTTATACAGTGTATGCATTAGGTATAATATCAGTGACTCTTGTAATTGTTATACAGTGTATGCATTAAGTATAATATCAGTGACTTTTGTAATTGTTATACATTGTATGCATTAGGTATAATATCTGTGACTTTTGTAATTGGTATACAGTGTATCCATTAGGTATAATATCAGTGACTCTTGTAATTGTTATACAGTGTATGCATTAAGTATAATATCAGTGACTCTTGTAATTGTTATACAGTGTATGCATTAAGTATAATATCAGTGACTTTTGTAATTGGTATACAGTGTATGCATTAGGTATAATATCAGTGACTTTTGTAATTGTTATATAGTGTATGCATTGGGTATAATATCAGTGACCCTTGTAATTGTTATACAGTGTATGAATTAGGTATAATATCAGTGACTTCTGTAATTGTTATACAGTGTATGCATTAGGTATAATATCAGTGACTTTTGTAATTGTTATACAGTGTATGCATTAGGTATAATATCAGTGACTCTTGTAATTGTTATACAGTGTATGCATTAAGTATAATATCAGTGACTTTTGTAATTGTTATACAGTGTATGCATTAGGTATAATATCAGTGACTTTTGTAATTGTTATACAGTGTATGCATAAGGTATAATATCAGTGACTTTTGTAATTGTTATACAGTGTATGCATTAGGTATAATATCAGTGACTCTTGAAATTGTTATACATTGTATGCATTAGGTATAATATCTGTGACTTTTGTAATTGGTATACAGTGTATGCATCAGGTATAATATCAGTGACTATTGTAATTGTTATACAGTGTATGCATTAGGTATAATATCAGTTACTTTTGTAATTGTTATACAGTGTATGCATTAGGTATAATATTAGTGACTCTTGTAATTGTTATACAGTGTATCCATTAGGTATAATATCAGTGACTCTTGTAATTGTTATACAGTGCATGCATTAGGTATAATATCAGTGACTTTTGTAATTGGTATACAGTGTATGCATCAGGTATAATATCAGTGACTATTGTAATTGTTATACAGTGTATCCATTAGGTATAATATCAGTGACTCTTGTAATTGTTATACAGTGCATGCATTAGGTATAATATCAGTGACTTTTGTAATTGTTATACAGTGTATGCATTAGGTATAATATCAGTGACTCTTGTAATTGTTATACAGTGTATGCATTAAGTATAATATCAGTGACTTTTGTAATTGTTATACAGTGTATGCATTAGGTATAATATCAGTGACTTTTGTAATTGTTATACAGTGTATGCATAAGGTATAATATCAGTGACTTTTGTAATTGTTATACAGTGTATGCATTAGGTATAATATCAGTGACTCTTGAAATTGTTATACATTGTATGCATTAGGTATAATATCTGTGACTATTGTAATTGGTATACAGTGTATGCATCAGGTATAATATCAGTGACTATTGTAATTGTTATACAGTGTATGCATTAGGTATAATATCAGTGACTTTTGTAATTGTTATACAGTGTATGCATTAGGTATAATATTAGTGACTCTTGTAATTGTTATACAGTGTATCCATTAGGTATAATATCAGTGACCCTTGTAATTGTTATACAGTGTATGTATTAGGTATAATATCAGTGACTTCTGTAATTGTTATACAGTGTATGCATTAGGTATAATATCAGTGACTTTTGTAATTGTTATACAGTGTATGCATTAGGTATAATATCAGTGACGCTTGTAATTGTTATACAGTGTATGCATTAAGTATAATATCAGTGACTTTTGTAATTGTTATACAGTGTATGCATTAGGTATAATATCAGTGACTTTTGTAATTGTTATACAGTGTATGCATAAGGTATAATATCAGTGACTTTTGTAATTGTTATACAGTGTATGCATTAGGTATAATATCAGTGACTCTTGAAATTGTTATACATTGTATCCATTAGGTATATTATCTGTGACTTTTGTAATTGGTATACAGTGTATGCATCAGGTATAATATCAGTGACTATTGTAATTGTTATACAGTGTATGCATTAGGTATAATATCAGTGACTTTTGTAATTGTTATACAGTGTATGCATTAGGTATAATATTAGTGACTCTTGTAATTGTTATACAGTGTATCCATTAGGTATAATATCAGTGACTCTTGTAATTGTTATACAGTGCATGCATTAGGTATAATATCAGTGACTTTTGTAATTGTTATACAGTGTATGCATTAGGTATAATATCAGTGACTATTGTAATTGTTATACAGTGTATCCATTAGGTATAATATCAGTGACTTTTGTAATTCTTATACAGTGTATGCATTAAGTATAATATAAGTGACTTTTGTAATTGTTATACAGTGTATGCATTAGGTATAATATCAGTGACTCTTGAAATTGTTATACATTGTATGCATTAGGTATAATATCTGTGACTTTTGTAATTGGTATACAGTGTATGCATCAGGTATAATATCAGTGACTATTGTAATTGTTATACAGTGTATGCATTAGGTATAATATCAGTGACTTTTGTAATTGTTATACAGTGTATGCATTAGGTATAATATTAGTGACTCTTGTAATTTTTATACAGTGTATCCATTAGGTATAATATCAGTGACTCTTGTAATTGTTATACAGTGCATGCATTAGGTATAATATCAGTGACTTTTGTAATTGTTATACAGTGTATGCATTAGGTATAATATCAGTGACTATTGTAATTGTTATACAGTGTATCCATTAGGTATAATATCAGTGACTTTTGTAATTGTTATACAGTGTATGCATTAAGTATAATATAAGTGACTTTTGTAATTGTTATACAGTGTATGCATTAGGTATAATATCAGTGACTTTTGTAATTGTTATACAGTGTATGCATTAAGTATAATATCAGTGACTCTTGTAATTGTTATACAGTGTATGCATTAAGTATAATATCAGTGACTTTTGTAATTGTTATACAGTGTATGCATTAGGTATAATATCAGTGACTTTTGTAATTGTTATACAGTGTATGCATTAGGTATAATATCAGTGACTTTTGTAATTGTTATACAGTGTATGCATTAGGTATAATATCAGTGACTCTTGTAATTGGTATACAGTGTATGCATTAAGTATAATATCAGTGACTTTTGTAATTGTTATACAGTGTATGCATTAGGTATAATATCAATGACTTTTGTAATTGTTATACAGTGTATGCATTAGGTATAATATCAGTGACTATTGTAATTGTTATACAGTGTATCCATTAGGTATAATATCAGTGACTTTTGTAATTGTTATACAGTGTATGCATTAAGTATAATATAAGTGACTTTTGTAATTGTTATACAGTGTATGCATTAGGTATAATATCAGTGACTTTTGTAATTGTTATACAGTGTATGCATAAGGTATAATATCAGTGACTTTTGTAATTGTTATACAGTGTATGCATTAGGTATAATATCAGTGACTCTTGAAATTGTTATACATTGTATGCATTAGGTATAATATCTGTGACTTTTGTAATTGGTATACAGTGTATGCATTAGATATAATATCAGTGACTCTTGTAATTGTTCTACAGAGTATGCATTGGGTATAATATCAGTGACTTTTGTAATTGTTATACAGTGTATGCATTAGGTATAATATCAGTGACTTTTGTAATTGTTATACAGTGTATGCATTAGGTATCATATCAGTGACTCTTGTAATTGTTATACAGTGTATGCATTAAGTATAATATCAGTGACTTTTGTAATTGTTATACAGTGTATGCATTAGGTATAATATCAGTGACTTTTGTAATTGTTATACAGTGTATGCATTAAGTATAATATCAGTGACTCTTGTAATTGTTATACAGTGTATGCATTAAGTATAATATCAGTGACTCTTGTAATTGTTATACAGTGTATGCATTAAGTATAATATCAGTGACTCTTGTAATTGTTATACAGTGTATGCATTAAGTATAATATCAGTGACTTTTGTAATTGTTATACAGTGTATGCATTGGGTATAATATCAGTGACCCTTGTAATTGTTATACAGTGTATGCATTAGATATAATATCAGTGACTTTTGTAATTGTTATACAGTGTATGCATTAGGTATAATATCAGTGACTTTTGTAATTGTTATACAGTGTATGCATTAGGTATAATATCAGTGACTCTTTTAATTGTTATACAGTGTATGCATTAAGTATAATATCAGTGACTTTTGTAATTGTTATACAGTGTATGCATTAGGTATAATATCAGTGACTTTTGTAATTGTTATACAGTGTATGTATAAGGTATAATATCAGTGACTTTTGTAATTGTTATACAGTGTATGCATTAGGTATAATATCAGTGACTCTTGAAATTGTTATACATTGTATGCATTAGGTATAATATCTGTGACTTTTGTAATTGGTATACAGTGTATGCATCAGGTATAATATCAGTGACTATTGTAATTGTTATACAGTGTATGCATTAGGTATAATATCAGTGACTTTTGTAATTGTTATACAGTGTATGCATTAGGTATAATATTAGTGACTCTTGTAATTGTTATACAGTGTATCCATTAGGTATAATATCAGTGACTCTTGTAATTGTTATACAGTGCATGCATTAGGTATAATATCAGTGACTTTTGTAATTGTTATACAGTGTATGCATTAGATATAATATCAGTGACTATTGTAATTGTTATACAGTGTATCCATTAGGTATAATATCAGTGACTTTTGTAATTGTTATACAGTGTATGCATTAAGTATAATATAAGTGACTTTTGTAATTGTTATACAGTGTATGCATTAGGTATAATATCAGTGACTTTTGTAATTGTTATACAGTGTATGCATCAGGTATAATATCAGTGACTATTGTAATTGTTATACAGTGTATGCATTAGGTATAATATCAGTGACTTTTGTAATTGTTATACAGTGTATGCATTAGGTATAATATTAGTGACTCTTGTAATTGTTATACAGTGTATCCATTAGGTATAATATCAGTGACTCTTGTAATTGTTATACAGTGCATGCATTAGGTATAATATCAGTGACTTTTGTAATTGTTATACAGTGTATGCATTAGGTATAATATCAGTGACTATTGTAATTGTTATACAGTGTATGCATTAGGTATAATATCAGTGACTTTTGTAATTGTTATACAGTGTATGCATTGGGTATAATATCAGTGACCCTTGTAATTGTTATACAGTGTATGCATTAGGTATAATATCAGTGACTTTTGTAATTGTTATACAGTGTATGCATTAGGTATAATATCAGTGACTTTTGTAATTGTTATACAGTGTATGCATTAGGTATAATATCAGTGACTCTTGTAATTGTTATACAGTGTATGCATTAAGTATAATATCAGTGACTTTTGTAATTGTTATACAGTGTATGCATTAGGTATAATATCAGTGACTTTTGTAATTGTTATACAGTGTATGCATTAGGTATAATATCAGTGACTTTTGTAATTGTTATACAGTGTATGCATTAGGTATAATATTAGTGACTCTTGTAATTGTTATACAGTGTATCCATTAGGTATAATATCAGTGACTCTTGTAATTGTTATACAGTGTATGCATTAGGTATAATATCAGTGACTTTTGTAATTGTTATACAGTGTATGCATTAGGTATAATATCAGTGACTCTTGTAATTGTTATACAGTGTATGCATTAAGTATAATATCAGTGACTTTTGTAATTGTTATACAGTGTATGTATTAGGTATAATATCAGTGACATTGAGATTCAATCTTCGTTATTATTCTACATAGAATCAATGTTTTGAAATATTTTTCCTGAAACACATTTTTAAATTTTCAACCACAGCGATCACAACAATTAATCTCGTCAGAATGATATAAAACCCCATTTCCTATTTGTTTGTCAGACGAAACGTTCTTACTGTATTTGCAGAGGTAGAGTACGGAGGTGGTCCCTCGAGGGACAAGGGAATGCCTGTGTCTGTGTCATTCGTAGTACGAAGGCTACAACTTGCAATCGCTACTAAGCGCAAGTTGTGTGTGTGCCTCTTGCCTCACTTTACTTAGTTACTGACAGATATTGTAACTCTTGTTATACATCCCACCCAACCTTACAATGTCTTACATTTAAAGTTCACCTGGCTTAACCAAAGGATGAATCAATAGTACTTAACCTTACTTTCCGAATGTGTGTGTATATATATATATATATATATATATATATATATATATATATATATATATATATATATAGAAACAAGTCAAAATACAAATACATGAATTATTATCGAATTTACAATTCAAAGCTTTTCGTTGGCAAACAGTACCAACATCATCATGAATATTAAACAATTGAATTGCAATATTATATATATATATATATATATATATATATATATATATATATATATACATACATATACATATATATATATATATATATATATAGAATGTAAAAACGGTTCTTATTTCAAGATTGGTGTTTAATGTTTACTGATCAACACACACACACACACACGCGCGTATTATGCGCATTACACCAGTTTCTTTGTGAAGAGGTATAGTGAGATATAAAGAAAGGGACGAAGGCGTTCGCGTGATATCTCTACGCCCGAAGAACCCGAAGGTAGCGGTAGGTAGAATTATGGGTGTTATCAACAGTTCATCATTTGGACCGGCGCCCTCACGAGTCCAACCCCAAACCCGTGACTCTCAGGACAGGAGACACTGTAGCTGTCTAGAAATTAATACCTAATTCTACCTGAATATCTAATTCGAACGGAACATGACCCAATGAGAAACCTAAACACTAAGGACGGAAAAAAGTTGAAGGAACGGACAAATCATATATTAGGTGTACCTAAATGATTTCCGGGTCTTGGACTGCTGCCTAGAAACAAAGAGTAAACAAAATATGAGTGTACAACGCAAACAAGAGAGAAGCAACACATTTCTCTACATAGGCACGTTCTCAATAACAGAATTTCCAAAAACATAGCGACAAGTTCTCCGAGGTACGAATAATATAATAAAAATATACATCCAAAGAAGAAAACATGCAAGAGAAATGTAGATGACAGGAAATGGCAGAATAACAAAGGAAGAGACATTCAAAAGAAATGGGGATTTCAAGACATGATAGAACACCAAAGAAAGAGATATGCAAGAGAAATGGGGATGACAGAATACTAAAGGAAGAAATATGCAAGAAAAATGGGGATGATAAGACATGACAGAATACTAAAGAAAGAGATATGCAAGAGAAATGGGGATGACAAGACATGACAAAATACTAAAGGAAGAAATATGCAAGAGAAATGGGGATGATTAGACATGACAAAATACTAAAGAAAGAGATATGCAAGAGAAATAGGGATGACAAGACATGACAGAATACTAAAGAAAGATATATGCCAAAGAAATGATGATGACAAGAAATGTCAGAATACTAAAGGAAGAGATATGCAAGAGAAATGGAGATGATAAGACATGACAAAATACTTAAGGAAGAGATATGCTTACTTACTAGCCAACGCCCACTCTTATCATTTCTGCCATTTGGTGACGCGCTGACCATTAAATCATGGAGAGTTGTTCCTCAGGTTTGAGCCCTTCCACCTGTTGTCTGACATGTTCCAGAGCAGGGCATGCTTGGAGATGGCCTGCATCAAAAGATTGAAGGAGCACAGAGGGCACTCGGGGCTGTCCAGTATACCTATACGGCAGGACGTCATGTCCGGTGAGGGTGCGGAACGCTGGAACAGCTATGAAGGGGTCTGGTAAGTAGTCCGGTCCGGATTTTGATAGTTTCTCCCAGGTTTTTCCGGTGGCAGCCTCTTGGTACACAGCTTTCATTTTGTTTTACTGACAAATCAATGAGAGCCTTGGCAGCTGACAGTGGCATTTTTAGTTTCGGTTGTAACAGTGTAGTTCCCTTTTTGGCCAGGAAATCGGCCCTTTCGTTCCCAGCCACATCCACATGTCCAGGGACCCATTGCAGTTTGATGTTCCAGCCGTTTGTAATTAATTTATTCAGGATCTCTCATGTTTCTAATGTGAGATTGCTATCCGTAAGTGAGTTTTGTGATAAAGCAAATATGGTGGGTTGTGAGTCTATCAGGAAGGCTACATTTTTTTGTTTTCTAACTGAATAAGTTTGATGCATGCTTCTTTTACTGCTGCGACTTCGCCCTCAAAGTTGCTACTGGGAGTTCCGACAGCGATTGAGCCCTCAAATAGAGAGCAATGGTTTTGCCGTTTTGTGGTAGTGATGATCCGTCTGTATATATGCAGCCAATGGTTTTGGGGGTACAGACTATGAATAGTCTGGTAAAAGGCTTTCCTAAGTTCAGCAATATGAGAGTTTCGTTTTGTCGATTCCAGGCCCAGAAGGTTGATGCTAGCGCAAGTTAACTTGGGGTGAATTTGAAAGGGCACTTGAGAAAGTAGAGGTTCTCTTGTGTTGATGTTATACTTCTCTGCTAGGGCTAGTGCGTGCGCAATCGGTGTTTGCTGCGTTTTAATCTGGGGTGAACAGGTCGGTAGTTAGACCAAAAGCGGGAGTGAGCTCGTTTGTTTCTTTCCCAGAATTTCAAGCAGTTTTTGTCTCTTCGGCATTGCAGTGGTTCAATTTCAGCTTGTAATTCCATAGCGTTAATAGGTGTAGATTTGACTGCTCCTGTTATTGTTCGCAATGCAGCATTTTGGACTTTGTCGAGCTTTGATAAGGTGTTGTTGCATGCTGTTCCGAAAATTTCACTTCCGTATTCCATAACAGTCTGACGTATGATTTGTATACAGTGCTTAGTACGTCTTGACTTGCACCCCACTTGGTTGCCGTCAGTCTCTTCAGAATCCGAGATCTTTTAGAACCTTTGCAGGCAGCGTCTTCAACGTGTTGCTTCCACGATAGTTTTTTGTCTAGTTGTATTCCCAGGTAGGTAGTAAGGGTTTCTTCTTTTAAAAAGATGCTACTGTATTGAAGAGCAGGTCTGGTATTTATTTTAGTGGAGAGGCTGAACAGCTGAAAAACGGTTTTGTTAGTGTTTACGTCCATTACATTTTTTTCCGCCCACTGATGAAGTTTAATCAATGAGGTATTGAGTGCTTCTTCAAGCCCGGCAATTTTACTGCTAGTAGCACATAGAAGGAAGTCATCTGCGTAAAGGAGGGCGTTTACGCCTGGCACTGCAGTAACAGTGACTATGATATCGTTGATCATAACGTTGAATAATGCACAGCTGAGCACCGCCCCTTGTGGCAGCCCGTCCCTCTAAATTCGGTACCTTGAGGTAGCTCGTTGAACTGAACCCGGATATGTCTTTGGGATAAGAAGGATTTGATCCGCCTCAGGAAGTTGCCAGACACGCCGTAACTTATTAGTTTATGAATTAACATCTTCTTCCATACTTTTCATACGCGGTTTGGAAATCCACCAATACTGCAAGCGTGGATTGACGGGAATTAAAACCGTCGTTAACGTTCTGTACAAACTTCATTATTTGGTCTACGGTGCTCATATTCGGGCGGAAACCGGCTTGCGCGTCGCTGATAATTTGACGGCTATTCAAAAAGGCTTTTAATCTATGTAGGATTAACCGTGCTGCAAGTTTACATGTGATACTCGTAAGGGCGATTGGTCGGTAGCTTTCAACTTGTTCTGTAGGAAGAGATATTCAGGAGAAATGAGGATGACAAGACATGACAGATTACTAAATAAAGAGATATGCAAGAGAAATGGGGATGACAAGACTTGACAGAATAATTAAGAAACGATTAGGCGGCGAATATTTTAAACAAATATAACTTATTGGCAAATTATAAAACTCTTATAAATGCAAAATACAGTAGGCCCTACTTTAATTTGGTATAACGCTGAAGGAAATATTACGACGGTGCGTTTCTGTATGAAACGAAAACGTGAGACAAATATTAAACAAGAATTTCACTTATCTCGATCTAGAGTCTAGTTAAGGAGAGGAAGACATCCGTTAAAGCGAGTCAAAGGTAAATAATTTAGAGCTGAATAAAACGAATGGCGGGACGTACTTCAACCCCCCCCCCCCGCAGTCGCTGCATTACGATACCTGACGCGCTCCATTCACATATTTTCTACATAATTTAACAAAAGCATTTCTCTGCTTAACTTTTGCTCCGAGTACATTCCATTTCCACCAGATTTACTAAATGCCGCTTCATCTTTATCGGATGCATATGACAAAATTGTTGGCGTCCGTGAGCAATAGAGGGCGTTCTGAGATTGCCAGTGCTCGAGGCCGATCTATAAAACTACCCTTTATGTCCCCACATTTATAGCTTCATCCACCCTAAGTATTTGCATATCAAAAATATTTATTAAAATTACATAAATACTTTTGTTCAGTGTTTCGTGATATAGACTCTTTCATTTACTTCTCAGACTTTGTGTGAGAGCGCGTGTGCGTAAAATCAAAACAAACAGTTAATGTTACATTTATTTTAAATTAATATTTAGTTAAAGCAAATGCTGTAACATCTGACAATTTTACCCACGAGTTTGACAAACTATTTTAATTATTTCAGATTCTAAAACGTAAAAGAATAAGACCTTATTAGGCGTATATATTTACTTGCTTGCTGATATGGAGCGTTGGTAGGTTTGCGGCGATTGCCTTATACAATACCACTACGAATATAAGTAAGTAGGGACCAGTGCTGCACGTTTAAAGCAGGGGCCAGAGAGTGATGGAATCATTGCATTATGTGTGTGAAGGGCGTACGGCGGTCAAATTGTGTGTGGATGATCTCTGCTGTCAGGTGACCGTAATTCTTTCAAGTGATTCTTCTAGATTCACACACGCGCACGTAAAGCATTCTCATAGAGGTAAAGGAAAGAGCAAGAGTGAGCTGTTCCATCAGGTCGGTCAATGTCATGGTGGCATTAGCACTACAAACAAGTACTTTTGGTCTCGATCGGTGTGAGAGTGAATCTGTCAGAGTAGGAAGGGGATTGACTGGCTGCTCTAACATGGGCCGCAGATAGAATAGGGTCAAAGGATAGCTACAATGGCGACGTTTGTTCGGGTGCGACTCATAGAATATGGGTTGGCGATAAACTCCGGGAGACCGGCCTTATCTATGTCACAGGAAATTACTTGAATCTAAGTGACTCAAGTGACCTAGACTCCTCCACTTATACGCTTATAATGTTTTGTTATCTATCTGCAATTACACACAAACGCAACATGAGTTTGGCTCGAAAGCATTAATAGCGTAACTTTTTACATTTACTTAAGAGATTGTTTCAGGTATTAGTCAGTATGTATTTAGTGGTGAGAGGGAAAAGTAAAAATAGAGAGAGAGAGAGGGGGGGGAAGGAGAGGGCGGGATAGAGAGGGGGAGAGAGGGAAAACAGAGCGCGAGAGATAGGGGAGAAAGAGAGGGGAGGGGAGGGGAGAAAGGGATAGGGAGGAGGAGAGAGGGATAGGGAGAGAGATAGAGAGAGGGAGAGAAGGAGAGAGAGAGAGAGAGGACACTTTTAGAACACGATTCGAAAGCACGAGCAACGTATAACTTTCAAAGACATTCGTTAACGAGCGTGTAGAGGGAGCGAGAGAGAGAGACAAAGGTAGAGATAAAGTTATTTGAAAGAAAATGAAATGAAACTGAAGGTAGATGTATGTAAATGTAGCAATTCTATAGGCTGATACGTTATCAAAGCCAATGACGAACGGGATGTCTTCGTGTAAATGGGTGAAGTAACGCCCGTTAGCGCATGCCTCGTCTCGACCTGTAAGGGTCTCATCTTTCTAAAACGTTTCAAGACTGAAAATATCGTCACTATCGATAAGTGGCCAGAACGGATGGGTATACGTTTCACTATAGGAAACCATGACACTACCACTGATGACTGTCAACATTTTATATATATTTTCTGTAATTATAATTATTAGTTTTGAAAAGACAGAAGAAAGTGAAATAACAATCATTCCAAAATGGTATCTTTTACTATATTAAATGCCCATTTACATACTTGAGTAAAAGCCATTAGGACTGCGAGACAAAAGTTAAAACATGAAAGAAAACTTTTGTTTAATAGGTTCATAATAATAGATTTTTTTTATAGGCAAAAATACTATCAATATTTAAAGTAATAATAAAGATTAGAGCTAGTTCCGATGCCTACGATAGAGCGCAGCACCTCGCAGGATAACTAATTCAGTCCAAATTAAAGATAATAGTTTCACAGACAGACAGACCAGTCTGTTAATAACTATTGTCTAATAACAGTCGGCTAGTAACTATTCATCATATTTTTTTCCCATCCATGAGAAGGAATACGTATCAGCATATTTATATATATATAAATTATATTTGTGTCCAACAGTAAATCTGAGTCCCAGTTACGGACAGAGTATAATCCCAAGACCTGGATCATGACATTTAACTAGACCACTTATATGGATCCAGTCAAACTCTACTTTTTCCAGCTCCCCATAACTTCTATTAACTAAGTGTATTATTAAGTAACAGGAATAAAGTAATCCGCAAGAGTATTACTATCGAATTATCTTTATATTTTTTCACTGGTCGAATTGGATTCAAGACTTCAGTGCAGAGAATTCCCTACAGACCACCACTGTCGAGGCGACCCGGTTTAACTAATAATTTGAAATGTATATATATTTGGAAATTTATATTAAGCCAAATCAATATAGTTTCAACTTACATCAGAGAGACTTGTTATATTATTAAACTAATGATGTGCACTTGTATCGTAAAAAACAGGAAATATAATTACTCAGATCTGTGTAAAGGTGGCTTTACCTCAGCTCCCGTAATACCCCTAATACTCAAGCAAGATATCTAAAGTAAAGTGTTAGTTTTATTATTATAACTTGTAAGGTAATTAATAATGTTGTAAGAACTGTGCCGCCGCGCCGACCCTTGGAAGAAGAGGCTTAATTCTCCTGAAGGAGCGTCTCCCATTAAGCACGTTAAAAATTTACCAAATAAAAAATGGTAAATAAAATACGAAGTAAAAAATTACAACTTTAAAATAAACTTGGTTCTTAAAAACTGTCAGATGCTAGAAGATTTTTTAACTTTAAACATTGTAAAGAAAACATCACTAATTGATATTTAATTTAATTTATTACAGTAATAATTTAATGTTTTTATTTATTTATAAATAATATGGAAAAATACAATTTTACCCGAATAACGTTCAATACAGGAGCTTACAAAACCTATTTGAGTCCATAAAAGTGATAGTTTCTAGTCAAGACGAACTCGACTGTGGAAATACTTAGCTTATAATCAAAATTAGCTCGATTTTATTATCGTATTTCATCACTTACTATAATAAGGTATGTTATAGATGAAAACACGTGCCTCGGAATTTGGCTTCAAAAAACCTACTGGACAATTCGTTCTTTCAGATACATGTATGAGGTTATCGCTTCGGGTGCATTAAAAGGATGGAATGAGCGGGAAAAGAATTCAATGCCGAGAAGTACATCAGAACAAGAGCATTAAAAAAATATGAAAAAAGTCTATTGAAAGGATAAAACTTGGAAAATGTACGTACTGAGATGAAAAAACTAAGACGTCAACAACGTAAAAGATTGGCCTAATTTTAAAACTCAGTTTATATTTCAAAATTTAACAATTTGGCTTTTCACACATGAAATGAAGTAATATATATCTAAATGTACTCGCACATTACTTCCTATTGCCGTTAGAGTGCAGCACGATTGATTTGGAACTGAGTAGGCTACGAGTGTTGAGCAACTACGTTTTTAACGCCTAAATCTAAGGTTTAACAAAGAGGCTACTGACTTATAATAATAATTATTATGAAGAGCCGTTTATTATTGCTAAAACCTTTTAGAATAAAAGTGCTTGAATGTTGAAGTCATATTTAGGATAAATACAACAAGATTTTCGACTTGAATCAACCCACTAGAATCCAGCATCTAAGCATGCCTGTACCATTTCGTCTTTTCTTTCAACGTATTGGAATATGACTGATTGTACTTTCAATCCATTTCGATTATTATTACTCTGCCATTACGTTTTCGTCCACTAATGTAAGCTGTCTGATTAAAAGGTAAAAAGAAAATATGGAGATTGTGGAAACTTTAGCTGGGAGGTTAAGACAAACTTACATCTGCACGACGAGGGTCAAGAGAAATACATATAGAGAGCAGGAACATTTGGAGAGTGCCGTATATTTGCCTGCGATACTACATATACGAAAGAAATGAGATTTTATATAACCCGTTTGAAAAAATTAAACTTGCATTTTTAATTACATGCCACAGTTTTTGGAAAATATTGTGCGCGTAGTGTAAATTCTTAAATAGTGAAAAGGAAACTGAACAAGCAGCGAAGTTACAGCAACGAAATGACAGGAACGAAGTGACAGCAACGAAGTGGCAGCAACGAAGCGTAAGCAACGAAGTGACAACATCGAAATGACAGGAACGAAGTGTCAGCAAAGAAGTGACAGCAACGAAGTGATAGGAACGAAATGTCAGCCACGAAGTGACAGCAACGAAGTGACAGCAACAAAGTGACAGCAACGAAGTGGCAGCAACGAAGTGGCAGCAACGAAGTGACAGGAACGAAGTGTCAGCAACGAAGTGACAGCAACGAAGTGGCAGCAACGAAGTGACAGCAACGAAGTGGCAGCAACGAAGTGACAGCAACGAAGTGGCAGGAAGGAAGTGTCAGCAACGAAGTGACAGCAACGAAGTGACAGCAACGAAGTGACAGCAACGAAGTGGCAGCAACGAAATGTCAGCCACGAAGTGACAGCAACGAAGTGGCAGCAACAAAGTGACAGCAACGAAGTGGCAGCAACGAAGTGGCAGCAACGAAGTGACAGGAACGAAGTGTCAGCAACGAAGTGGCAGCAACGAAGTGGCAGCAACGAAGTGGCAGCAACGAAGTGACAGGAAGGAAGTGTCAGAACCGAAGTGACAGCAACGAAGTGGCAGCAACGAAATGTCAGCCACGAAGTGACAGCAACGAAGTGACAGCAACAAAGTGACAGCAACGAAGTGGCAGCAACGAAGTGACAGGAACGAAGTGTCAGCAACGAAGTGACAGCAACGAAGTGGCAGCAACGAAGTGACAGCAACGAAGGGGCAGCAGCGAAGATACAGCAACGAAGTGGCAGCAACGAAGTAACAGCAATGAAGTAACAGGAACGAAGTGTCAGCAACAAAGTGACAGCAACGAAGTGGCAGCAACGAAGTGACAGGAACGAAGTGTCAGCAACGAAGTGACAGCAACGAAGTGGCAGCAACGAAGTGACAGCAACGAAGTGGCAGCAACGAAGTGACAGCAACGAAGTGACAGGAACGAAGTGTCAGCAACGAAGTGACAGCAACGAAGTGGCAGCAACGAAATGTCAGCCACGAAGTGACAGCAACAAAGTGACAGCAACGAAGTGACAGGAACGAAGTGTCAGTAACGAAGTGACAGCAACGAAGGGGCAGCAGCGAAGTTACAGCAACGAAGTGGCAGCAACGAAGTAACAGCAATGAAGTAACAAGAACAGGAACTGAAATTAAATTAGATTATTCTTCTTTCTATTGCATTAACGGTTCCCACTTGAAATAAACTGCATTTTGTGGTGTGTTAGAGAAAATTTTAGCTGTGATGAAAACCGAATTGCTCATACGCTCCAATGTGGAAACGCCACATTGAGAACCGTGTTAGCCTTGAATGCCTAGCACTGTCGCAATACCATCAGTAGAGCTTTGCGTCTCCGCGCGGGATTTACCTTCTATAAGAGTGAACGTGCTGACCTCTCAGTACAACTTGGCAGGAAATAATAATACTATAACAATGTTTAGAAGCAATAATACAAGAATTAAGTACAAATTCTAATACATTATGACTGGTATCGAATAAAACTAATTGTATCCATACACAGCTATAGCTATTGCAGTCTAAAGATTAAAATAGCGTTTGTCATTAAGCTTCCATAACTGAGTGACTTTTCAAAATACATATTCCCTTATTTACATTTTAAATCCTTTACAAGAGGGACGCCGAGTTCCCAAGAGATCCAGGCGCCTCGCCTTATAACAAGGCAACATTGATCTGCAATAAAACCAATCGCATCGTTCCCAATACAGGGTCGGTGGGGGAATGTTTTTAGAATCGAGAAGACAATCAAATAAAAGTAAAGATCGAAATCTTCAAACGATTTCTAGCTTATTGGTTCGTAATGCGTTCATAACGGTTCCGCGCGTGCGCAAAGAGCCGACTATCTGAAGCCGTAACACTCCCCAAATAGTAGCTATTGTGATCTTACGGCCGCCGAAATGTCTACCAATATAACCACGCTATATCAACGCTCTCTTTACAGAGTTATTCAAAATCTCCGGCCTTCATCACGACACGGCAAGACATTAACAGCTGGCGTCGGATGAGTAGGCCTACTGCAATCACATAAATATCAAACAACCTATCCGACACCAACAACTCTTCGGCTAAATGTGTGCTTAAACAAAAATATATTATTTTTAAGTGATTTTCTTTCAAACCTAAAGAATTTACGAGTATTAAGCTTTCATATAAACCCATATCAAATAATTTAGTAGCCCCAATTGCTTACCTAAGTTATTCAATTCGTAAATTGAAAACTGTGATTTGATTTATTTCAATGCAAAAACATTTTCCATATCTTTAAAATAAAATCCTTGTTAGGTTTACCTCAATTTCTTTGGAATAAAAAAAAATCCTTGTTACCTTCCCTTTAATTTCTTTCGAATAAAATCCTTCTTAGCTTTCCTTCAATTTCTTTGGAATAAAAAAATCCTTGTTAACTTTCATTCAATTTCTTTGGAATAAAATCCTTGTTAGCTTTCTTTCAATTTCTTTGGAATAAAAAAAAATCCTTGTTAGCTTTCCTTCAATTTCTTTAGAATAAAATCCTTGTTAGCTTTCCTTCAATTTCTTTAGAATAAAATCCTTGTTAGCTTTCTTTCAATTTCTTTGGAATAAAACCTTTGTTAGATTTCCTTCAATTGGTTTGGAATAAAACCTTTGTTAGATTTTCTTCAATTTCTTTAGAATACAATCCTTGTTAGCTTCCCTTCAATTTCTTTAGAATAAAAACTTTGTTAGCTTTCTTTCAATTTCTTTAGAATAAAATCCTTGTTAGCTTTCTTTCAATTTCTTTGGAATAAAACCTTTGTTAGATTTCCTTCAATTTCTTTGGAATAAAGCCTTTGTTAGATTTCCTTCTATTTCTTTAGAATAAAATCCTTGTTAGCTTTACTTCAATTTCTTTAGAATAAAATCCTTGTTAGCTTTCTTTCAATTTCTTTGGAATAAAACCTTTGTTAGATTTCCTTCAATTTCTTTAGAAGAAAATCCTTGTTAGCTTTCCTTCAATTTCTTTGGAATAAAACCTTTGTTAGATTTCCTTCAATTTCTTTGGAATAAAGCCTCTGTTAGATTTCCTTCTATTTCTTTAGAATAAAATCCTTGTTAGCTTTCCTTCAATTTCTTTAGAATAAAAACTTTGTTAGCTTTCTTTCAATTTCTTTGGAATAAAATACTTTTCCCGCGGTTAACATTTCTCTGAAATAAATTGTTTTTTACCTCTGCTTCATTTTCTTTGGGGAAAAAGTCTCTTTGACAGTGTTTCAACTTCTCTGAAATAAAACCCTTGTTAACTTCGGTTCAAATATTTTGGAATAAAATACTTGTTTGCTCTTTTACCATTACGACTTGGCCCGGTGGCGTATGACGTTACAGGCCAAATCAAGGAAACTCTAGCGATCCAGCAGGGACGGCGTTCGATCCCCTGCACAATTCGCCCCGGTGGCGTGTGACGTCATCTGACTAAAGCACTTGAAAAGTTTATAGCTCGTGCCGGCCCCCACGCAACAGGCCAAAGTCAAGGAAACTCTTGCGATCCAGCAGGGACGGCGTTCGATCCCCTGCACGACTCGCCCCGGTGGTATGTGACGTCACCCAACTTATGTACTTGTGAAGGCCTGCACACAAGCTAAACGTCAAGGGAACTCATGCGATCCAGCAGGGACGGCGTTCAATCCCTTGCTCGAATCGCCCCGGTGGCATGTGACGTCACCCAACGTATGTACTTGTGAATGCCAGCACACAACAAGCTAAACGTCAAGGGAACTCATGCGATCCAGCAGGGACGGCGTTCAATCCCTTGCTCGACTCGGTCCTGTGGCGTGTTACGTCCCCCAACTTATGCACTTGTGAACTCCATAGCTCGTGCCGGCCCGCAAACAACAGACCAAACGTCAAAGGAACTCTTGCGATCCAGCAGGGACGGCGTTCGATCCCCTGCACGACTCGGTCCGGTGGCGTGTGACGTCATCCGACTTGAAACTTTCAACTTTCTGACATCTCTGTAATTAACGTTGCAAAAAATGCCGCTGTTCGTGACGACTGGGGTAATCAAGCAATACTTGAGTAACTGGGTTATACTGCCGTGCTACTGTCCCAACCCGACACGAGCTTCGGCTGGATGCCTGAAATTGACTTTTTTGCCTTTAATTCTATTGAAAGTTTTTTTTAGTTATTCATTTAATTTGCTACTGTATCGGAACTAAACTAGGTTATATATTAATTTTTAAGAAACTAAGATATATTGTTACAAAAGTCAAAATATGTTATTGTTTAAAATTAGAAATGTTTCAATTATCTTTATTCTTACAGATCAGATTTACAAATTAATTACTTTTTTGTGTATTGACTTTATTTAGAGTCTGTTACTATATATGTTTATAATTTTTTTTTTACTGATAGGGAATCAAGATACAAGTAACGCTCTCTTTGTTCCCTGCCACATCCGCCCTGGGTAGCCCTGGGCAGCCCTGGGTAGCCCTGGGCAGATACGTGCTACAGTTTACATATCCCTATATATGTTATTGTGCAGAGGTAATTTATTAAATACTCAGAACGTTCATTATCTAACTAATAAGATGAAGGCTACAAGAGATTGAGGGCAATCCAAAGACAATTACAAATTGCCCCATTCAAGTATAAGGTTGGGCCCAGGGTTGTTGACGTGACGGGGCATGAGTAAGCAGTTTTGGACTAGCCCAGATGCTCAGCCAAGCGCGACGCTCACAATTTGGGCTAATCAGGGATTCCGGCTTCGTGCGCAGTGTCCAGCTCAGTTTATTTACTCTCGTATTGCATCAGACAAAGGCCTACTTTAAAATAACATGCCATCATCTTACCGTCTATTTCTGTTATCATTCATTTAGAGATCCTATAGGACAGGTAACGATATGGAACCTTACCCGAATAGACGCCCCTTACCCGGATGCAGGGACCCATACTTCTACACTTTATACCAAGACTATATTTATTCCCAACAGCCAACTTCAGGTGTCAAACAATTAGTCGGCAAACAAGATTGGCTTCCCTTGGATACACTATTATTATCATCATCCTATTTAAGAGGTAGTAAATATTCTTTAACATTTTCATGATATTTTGGCTCTTCGAATATATATATTTCTCTCTTTCAAACTCCTCTTGAGTTCACTATTTTACTCTCCTTCCTTTGTAATGCCTTTTCTTTATCGTGAGTTGTTAGCGATCGTTACAGTTCGGGGAGGGGGGGAGGCTGAAGTGAGGGTGGCAACCTTAAGTAATGGCAAGTTAGAGGACACGAGAGTTCGGCGTGAGCAATAGGCTACCGGGGAGGGGGGAGGCTGAAGTGAGGTTGGCAACGTTAAGTAATGGCAAGTCAGAGGACACGAGAGTTCGGCGTGAGCAATAGGCTACCGGGGAGGGGGGAGGCTGAAGTGAGGTTGGCAACGTTAAGTAATGGCAAGTCAGAGGACACGAGAGTTCGGTGTGAGCAATAGGCTACCGGGGAGGGGGAGGCTGAAGTGAGGTTGGCAACGTTAAGTAATGGCAAGTCAGAGGACACGAGAGTTCGGCGTGAGCAATAGGCTACCGGGGAGGGGGGAGGCTGAAGTGAGGTTGGCAACGTTAAGTAATGGCAAGTCAGAGGACACGAGAGTTCGGTGTGAGCAATAGGCTACCGGGGAGGGGGGAGGCTGAAGTGAGGTTGGCAACGTTAAGTAATGGCAAGTCAGAGGACACGAGAGTTCGGCGTGAGCAATAGGCTACCGGGGAGGGGGGGAGGCTGAAGTGAGGTTGGCAACGTTAAGTAATGGCAAGTCAGAGGACACGAGAGTTCGGCGTGAGCAATAGGCTACCGGGGAGGGGGGAGGCTGAAGTGAGGTTGGCAACGTTAAGTAATGGCAAGTCAGAGGACACGAGAGTTCGGTGTGAGCAATAGGCTACCGGGGAGGGGGGGAGGCTGAAGTGAGGGTGGCAACGTTAAGTAATGGCAAGTCAGAGGACACGAGAGTTCGGCGTGAGCAATAGGCTACCGGGGAGAGGGGAGGCTGAAGTGAGGGTGGCAACGTTAAGTAATGGCAAGTCAGAGGACACGAGAGTTCGGCGTGAGCAATAGGATACCGGGGAGGAGGGAGGCTGAAGTGAGGTTGGCAACGTTAAGTAATGGCAAGTCAGAGGACACGAGAGTTCGGCGTGAGCAATAGGCCACCGGGGGGGGGGGGCTGAAGTGAGGGTGCCAACCTAAAGTAACGGTAAGTCAGAGGACACGAATAACTTCATCACGCCCTAATCTTTATCACGAGTTGTTTAATATGCGATCGTTACTGTTCGGCGTGAGCAATAGCCTACCGGAGGCGCTGAAGTGAGGGTGCCAACCTAAAGTAACGGCAAGTCAGAGGACACAAATAACTTCATCACACTCTAATCTTTATCACGAGTTGTTTAATATGCGATCGTCACTGTTCGGCATGAGCAATAGCCTACCGGGGGCGCTGAAGTGAGGGTGCCAACCTAAAGTAACGGCAAGTCAGAGGACACAAATAACTTCATCACACTCTAATCTTTATCACGAGTTGTTTAATATGCGATCGTCACTGTTCGGCGTGAGCAATAGCCTACCGGGGGCGCTGAAGTGAGGGTGCTAACCTAAAGTAACGGCAAGTCAGAGGACACAAATAACTTCATCACGCCCTAATCTTTATCACGAGTTGTTTAATATGCGATCGTCACTGTTCGGCGTGAGCAATAGCCTACCGGAGGCGCTGAAGTGAGGGTGCTAACCTAAAGTAACGGCAAGTCAGAGGACACAAATAACTTCATCACACTCTAATCTTTATCACGAGTTGTTTAATATGCGATCGTCACTGTTCGGCGTGAACAATAGCCTACCGGGGGCGCTGAAGTGAGGGTGCTAACCTAAAGTAACGGCAAGTCAGAGGACACGAATAACTTCATCACGCCCTAATCTTTATCACGAGTTGTTTAATATGCGATCGTCACTGTTCGGCGTGAACAATAGCCTACCGGGGGCGCTGAAGTGAGGGTGCCAACCTAAAGTAACGGCAAGTCAGAGGACACAAATAACTTCATCACACTCTAATCTTTATCACGAGTTGTTTAATATGCGATCTTTACTGTTCGCCGTGAGCAATAGCCTACCGGGAGCGATGAAGTGAGGGTGCCAACCTAGAGAACCAGTAAGTCGGAGGACACGAATACCTTCATCACGGCCTAATCTTTATCACGAGTTGTTTAATATGCGATCTTTACTGTTCGCCGTGAGCAATAGCCTACCGGGAGCGATGAAGTGAGGGTGCCAACCTAGAGAACCAGTAAGTCGGAGGACACGAATAACTTCATCACACCCTAATCTTTATCACGAGTTGTTTAATATGCGATCGTTACTGTTCGGCGTGAGCAATAGCCTACCGGGGGCGCTGAAGTGAGGGTGCCAACCTAAAGTAACGGCAAGTCAGAGGACACGAATAACTTCATCACACCCTAATCTTTATCACGAGTTGTTTAATATGCGATCGTTACTGTTCGGCGTGAGCAATAGCCTACCGGGGGCGCTGAAGTGAGGGTGCCAACCTAAAGAACCAGTAAGTCGGAGGACACGAATACCTTCATCACGGCCTAATCTTTATCATAAGTTGTTTAGTTTGCGAACGTTATAGTTCGCCGTGAGCAATAGGCTACCGGGAGCGCTGAAGTGACGGTGCCTACCTCAAGTAACGGCAAGTCAGAGGACGCGAGTACCTTCATCACGCCCTAATCTTTATCGCGAGTTGTTTAGTTTACGATCTTTACTGTCCGCCGTGAGCAATAGGCTACCGGGAGCGCTGAAGTGAAGGTGCCTGCCTCATCTAACGGCAAGTCAGAGAACACGAATACTTTTATCACGCCCTAATCTTTATTGCAACACGCCGAATTTTAGTATGGAATACGTGTGAAGTCGAGGGGATATATAGAATTTCTTCTCATTCCCTCCGGACCTCTACACTATGCTGTCTCTGCAAACTTTCCAAATATCCACTATATCCGGACTATAGTTTAAAATATATAACCCAAAATATATAATTAATATGACTAGCCCAGTACTCGTTGTATTAAAGCCCACCAACCCCTTACTTCAGAAGATACCCTGTATTACAAGCAGACATTGAAGTATCGCAAACCATACCAACAGTTCTAAGCCCCAACCCCTTACTACAGATGATACCCCGTATTACAAGCAGACATTGAAGTATCTTCCCATTTTGGCAACTGACCCTCTACGATAAGCCCTCGATTAAATTCAGCACGGCGGAAGTACATCCGAACCAGTTATAAATTGGCAAAATGACTTTTTCTTGGCACTGCTTCCCCCAATACGTCACCCCCTTTGATAATATATTTAAACATTCATTGTTATTATAGACACAGACACATCTTAGGGGGAGGTTTTATTTATAAATACACTTTTGTTGCTTTAGCAAATTTTCTGGTACACTCTTGTACTGCAACAATATTTACATTCACTTCAGAGCTCACTCAGCCAGTATAACATAAGCTGACTATACCACCTAATGCTTCGTGGTAGCCGTGCAAGACTAAGCTAGTGCCTTCTAATGTGTATCGCATATTATATTTCTCACATGTTAAAAGTTGTTAATTTATGTGCAACCTAACCTCGACCAGTCTCACTGAAGGGTTGAAAAAGCGACATTCTAAGCGTCGAGTACATTCCAATACCTTCACCCGAGTTCTATTTCATCCATTAAATGGAACAGCAGTACTGGTTAATATTCCAAAATGATATTAAGCTTTGTAGATGTTTTCTTTAAAGAAATCTATACATTCCATCAATAAGAGTGAGTGGAACAGACAAGCTAATTGATTGAGATCACGCTATTTTAAAATGCCAAACGATCCCCCTTTATCTTTAGTGTGTTAAAGGATGTCGAGTTTCGTCTATCCCTAGTACAATTCCAGTTGGAAACTTACTTAGATTGCATTTAAGCGATTAAGTTGAGAAGAATTTATCTATTGGTTTATGACTTAAATTAATTGCGAGAAGGAAAACTGATCGTATAATTACTTGTTGTATAGGATCAAGTTCTTTTGTGGGATTATTTTCACCCAAATCCAATTACAATCGCAGAATACAATTATAGTAACAAACTAACGTTGCCCGTATATCTTTTATTAATACTGTAAAATAATTTCGATCTTTTTCACAGATCATGCTATTTTAAAAGACCATCTTCAAAAAGCATTTAGATTTTTAAAGGATTTATGACTTTACTTAACCCTAGCTAACTAAATGGCACCAAACCTATGATTTATCATCGTTTTTGTGATGTTAAAGCGATCGTTCATATTATCGCTTACTAACGATAAGAAGAAATTTATATATCTTGAATATGATAAGCGTAGTGACATAAAACGCCTGTGGGACATACGGGAGCATCAACACGAACTCAGGGTCGCATACTTCAAGCAAATTGTCAAAATGACGTATATCCCTTAGAACCCGCCTTAATATAAGGAGGGTGTGAAAGGACAAGCTATAGGTCTAGTACAGGCCATTATGGTGCACTGCTACTAAGGGTAGAGTAAACTAAGCCTTACTTAGACAGTTGCCTTAATTAAAGTAGACCCACTCGCTATCGGGGTCGGAAAAATGTCAACCCGCCCCGTCGTGGCACAGCACTGACTAAAATAAACCCACTCTCTATCGGTGTCAGAGAAGTTTCAACTCGCCACGTTGTCACACAGCACTGATTAAAATAAACCCACTCTCTATCGGTGTCAGAGAAGTTTCAACTCGCCACGTTGTCACACAGCAATGACTAAAGTAAACCCACTCTCTATCGGTGTCAGAGAAGTTTCAACTCGCCACGTTGTCACACAGCACTGACTAAAGTAAACCCATTCTCTATCGAGGTCTAAAATGTAAACGCGCCGTCACACAGCACCGACTAAAGTAAACCCACTCTCTACCAGGGTCAGAGATGTCTATACCCTCCGTCACACAGCACTGACTAAAGTACACCCACTTTCTATCGGGGTCAGATAAGTGTCAACCCGCCGTCACACAGAACTGACTAAAGTACACCCACTCTCTATCGGGGTGAAGTAAGTGTCAACCCGCCGTCACACAGCACTGACTAAAGTACACCCACTCTCTATCGGGGTGAAATAAGTGTCAACCCGCCGTCACACAGCACTGACTAAAGTACACCCACTCTCTATCGGGGTCAAATAAGTATCAACCTACTGTCACACAGCACTGACTCAAGTAAAACCACTTGCTATCGGGGTCGGAGAAGTGTCAACTTACCACGTCGTTACACAACAATGACTAAAGTAAACCCACTCTATATCGGGGTCAGAGAAATGTAAACCAGCCACGTCGTAACACAACACTGACTCAAGTAAATCCACTATCTACCGAGGTCAGATACGTGTCAACCTGCTGTCACACAGCACTGACTAAAGTACACCCACTCTCTATCGGGGTGAAATAAGTGTCAACCCGCCGTCACACAGCACTGACTAAAGTACACCCACTCTCTATCGGGGTGAAATAAGTGTCAACCCGCCATCACACATCACTGACTAAAGTACACCCACTCTCTATCGGGGTGAAATAAGTGTTAACCCGCCGTCACACAGCACTGACTAAAGTACACCCACTCTCTATCGGGGTCAAATAAGTGTCAACCCGCCATCACACATCACTGACTAAAGTACACCCACTCTCTATCGGGGTCAAATAAGTATCAACCCATTTGATAATAAGTCAAATACCCATAGCACTGACTTAAGTAAAACCACTCGCTATCGGGGTCGGAGAAGTGTCAACCTACACGTCGTCACACAACATTGACTAAAGTAAACCCACTCTCTACCGGAGTCAGAGAAGTCTAAGCCGCCGTCCCGCTACACTGACTAAAGTACACCCACTCTTTATCGGGGTCAGATAAGTGTCAACCCGCGTCACATAGCACTGACTAAAGTACACCCACTCTCTATCGGGGTCAGATAAGTGTCAACCCGCATCACACAGCACTGAGTAAAGTAAAATTATTCTCTATCGGAGTCGGAGAAGTGACGACCTGTCACATAGCACTGACTAAAGTACACCCACTCTCTATCGGGATCAGAGTAGTTTCAACCTACCGTCACACAACACTAACACTGTTAAGCCTAACATTAGCTACTTAATGGGGGCAATATAAATCCTTAGAAGTTGGAAACGATCTACTAAAACACTTGCCGCCAAATATTTAACCTTAAACACGATGCCCAAGAATCACTCGGCCAAACTTCAACAGATAATGACTCGGAACTGGTTCAACAAAGGTATAGTCTGTATGATGTTACCTGTTTTGTGGACTGCTGCGCTGGAGTAACTAGGGTCACAGTTAGTGTGTCTACTTGCTGTGCCTTATCTTTTCCCACTGTTTCCCTAATAAACGGTTATCCAGCTTGTAAATTTTACTTCGTTAAAACATAGCCTAAATTTTTTTATTCATAACATTTACCTACATTTTTAACAGTGCATTCTGATGTAAGAAGTTAAAAATTAAACACTAAGAATAATTTCCAAAAGAAATATGGAGTTGTTTCATTTTTATAACTTTGTACTTCTGATACAGTGTCGTGATATTTGTTTCTAATAGCATCAATAAAATTATGTAGATTTTAAGTCCCGATGTGAAGATTAAACGTCAGCCTATTGTTGATCATCTGCTAACTCGCAAGGGGAACATACGAATTAATGGAAGGTTGAACTGGTCTGTGAATACCTCAGAAGGCCATGCGTTTTAAAGACTTATTGAGGGAATTTCACAATATCTGTTGTTGCAATATTTCAGAAAGTTTTATTTTCGCTTGCTGTGCACGCGCGTATTTATTTTGCACGTCGTAAAAAGCGGATCTGTTACTAAACTTTGCCACAGACTCATATATCGGGAAGGGAATCCGGTAATGGACGCATTATACGACGTCGTGAGCAACTTTGCCCAACTGTCATCAGCCGGAGTTTATAAACTTATCTCATTCAATGAAAACATATGGTGCTTTCGTACAACCTATGACGTCTGTACCCCGAGATAAGATACAAATTCATTGGTTCGTTGCTATGGACGAGTTTCGATTTTTGCCAATTTGTAAGTGGAAACATTACAACGATTATTCGATACATACCCCAGTCTATAGGTTAGCGGAAGTACAAGGCGAGAACGTGCGGTACCTGCGTCGTGTTGTGGAAGATAAAACTAACAACAATTGGGGTTAAAATTATTTATGGAACCTAATATTAGTATTAAAATGAATAAATTGAGTACAGTAATGTGTGTGTATATATATATATATATATATATATATATATATATATATATATATATATATATATATATATATGAAGTTAATATATTACTATTGTAAGTAATTTTATCCACCATTAAGTGCAATAATTTTACCTTGAGTGATGAGGCACCTTTCGGTCACTTGACCATTGTCGAATCACTCGAGTGATAAAATTATTGCACTTAATGGTGGATAAAATTACTTACAATAGTAATATATTAACTTCATAAAGTCAGTGAAACGGAATAACAATGGATAACATTAAATATCAAGAATGTAATACCTACCAAGGTAAACAACTGTACCGTAAATATCTTAACCTAAACATCAAACTCCAGAATTGCATCAACAAAATACAGTTTAATAAAAAATGCTTAACACTTAATATAACAGTGATTCGACAATGGTCAAGTGACCGAAAGGTGCCTCATCACTCAAGGTAAAATTATTGCACTTAATGGTGGATAAAATTACTTACAATAGTAATATATTAACTTCATAAAGTCAGTGCAACGGAATAACAATGGATAACATTAAATATCAAGAATATATATATATATATATATATATATATATATATATATATATATATATATATATATATATTATAACGGACCATAGCCATCCACGTTGGGAGCCAATTTTTATATAACGTACCTTAGCCATCCACGTTGGGAGCTAATTTTATAAAACGTATCTTCACTTATGATTGTCTACAGGATAATTTTGACTCTTAGGAATTTAAATTAATAATCCAGCTACTTGCTTTTATAATAACAGATTTATTTTATCCTGAGATCAATATTGCATTTACAGGTAGTTCATATAATTCGTTTTACTACCTCTAATATTTGCCGATAGGCATCAAGACTCTTATTTGACTATTAATTTTTTTAACAATTCTAAATTTACTTCTAAGTTACTGCACTTGGTTTGATAAATTTTATATTTCAATTAACTATGACTTTTTAAGGAATTTCTAAAGTTTAAAAGATTCTTAATGTTTCTTACTTTAGAGAGTTGGCTTTAAGTTAAAATAAATGTATTGCTTATTACTTGCGTGGTTCCTTGTTTCACTTCACTTGACACAAATTCACTTAGTAATATTTTCCTATCAATTTCACTTTTCTTAATTTCTCGAAATGCTTCTATTCCTTAACTGACTTTATTAATAGGACTTTATTTAATCTCGCTTGTTACCCTTTAATCTCCCTCTTTATGATTCACTTTCATTTAATAATCTCCCTTATAATTCTCCCTTACTTTAAATTGCCACGATACTTTGTTTGAATTTAATATTTCTTACTAAAACTGAACATTACTTCTCCCTCGAGTCCTGCAACTTGGCCCTTTCGAGTACTGAAAATTGACTGTTTTTCCTGAACATCCTCTTGGATCGTATCCGTATTGGTTTCATCCCCTCTTCAAATTTGATTGGCTCCCTTATGGCGCTCAAACTGTGGCTGGCCTATGAAATTTTTACGCTTCCCTCACTTTCTTTTGGGCTTCGTGGGAATTTGTCTAACTTTCCCACAGGTGCATGTGTTTTTCTGTATTCTCAGGGATTCCTAGTCATATTTCTCCCCGGTCCGTGGATGTCTAGGTAAAGCTTCTCTCCCATGAACGAGGCACGTCTTGGTTTACTTACAATGAATTCCTTTCGAATTATTTTTATTTATGCCTTGCAGGTGTGTGCAGTAGCTTATTTCGGCCGATAGATGTGACAATAGACTAGCGCTAGCTAGGTATATCCCACAAGTTCAAATGTATATATATATATATATATATATATATATATATATATATATATATATATATATTAAAACAAGATAGGTTATTCAAATACAAGAATAAATGTATATATATATATATATATATATATATATATATATATATATATATATATATATATATATATATATATATATATATTAAAACAAGATAGGTTATTCAAATACAAGAATATTATTTATTTATATTCAAAGCTTTTCGTTGGTAAACAGTACCAACATCATCAGGAATGAAAAATACAATAATGCAAGATATAGGCCTAAATTAACTGTTAAATTATAAATCGAATTGTTGCTAAACTTATACAAATTGCCAAGTTTATTTTGTTGCTATAACATTATAGACACTGAATATAGTATCAAATTTAGAATGTATTTGAATTTGTTCTTTTCTTAATTTGTTATTATTACTGTATTTATATATTTCAAATGCTTCATATATATTCATTCATAATCCTTTATTAATTTCTTTTATAAGTTTCATATTTTCAATGTTTGGAAATAGGTGCTTATTATTAATACAATGATTTGCAAAATTTGATTTATATATTTCTGGCTTTTTATAAGCCTTTAAATGTTCTTCATATCTTTCTTTTAATTTTTTCTTGGTTTGAACTATATAGGTTTTATTAGAGTTTTCACATTCTAATTTATAAAAAACACCTTCTTCATGCATATTATTTGTTTTATTATTATTACTTATTATGTTTATTACTGTATTTTGTTATTAGTTTTGTATGAAATTTTGATATTTGTATTTTTACATAATTTGGTGATATTTTTTATTTCATGGCCTATAAATAAAATGTATATATAAATAAATATATATACACAAGCTGTTTATAATCTACTTTAATTTTTTGTTTCATTTTGTATAAGCTATGTTAGTTCTCGTAGCCAAAGAAACAAATAAAATATTATATAGCTCAATCTGTTTCTAAATAAATAATAAAAATATTTATTAGGCCCTCTTTTTTACATAATCATTTTCTACACTCATCTGGACCAATGTTTGCATCCCTATCGCACACGCGCGCGCGAGCACACACACACACACACACAAACACACACACACACACACACACACTTTTTCAAACAGCGAACATGTTGTTAGGCCAACAAAAGACATAAATTGCTTTTACCATCCAACACACTTATCCAGTAGTATCTGTTTAAATAAACGATTTCTTTATATAAGTTTTACTTGAATGCAACAGTGTAATTGAGATTTGCTCATTTTCCAACTCTATTATCTAACCTAACACTTCCTAGGAGACTTTATTTCCCTAATATATAATTTTACAATCTTTATATCAAACATATTTATCAAACATATTTTCATAAATCTAGCCCACAATGACGTCATAAAAAAAAATCAAATGTTACAAAGCCACTGTACAAATCATTAAGACGAATTAATTATTTTGAAATGTCTTGACGCTGCAGCTTACAAAGACAGTCCATGTATTTGTTACTAGTTTTAGTTAATCACTTAAACAATAGTTTATGACTATCCGAACTTTAAATTTAGTAAATTTGTTAAAACCTACTGAGACAGAACGTTTTCGTTCGCTATGTACCGATCTTCATCGGTGTCTTCTGCTTGGAGATGTTGGGTCAAGTGGTGACGGTTTTAAAGGCAGATTTTCGATAGTATCAAAGAGTATGTGTGATTTGTATTGTGTTTGTTCGTTTAATATGTTTGTATTTTGTGTTTTTGTGTGTCTGTAAATTTCATATTGTTCTAGTGTGTTGAGATGTGGTACTTTTTTGTTGATGTGTAGGGTTTCTAAATTATGATAAATGTCTGTGTATTTGTGTCCTGTTTCTATTAAGTGATTGTAATATGTTGAGTTGGTGTTATGTTTGTGTTCTTCGACTGTTTGTTTAAAGCTGCGACCTGTTTGTCCAATGTAGAATTTGTTACATTCGTCGCAGTTCAGTTTGTATGTATAGTTTAGTTTTAGTTGTTGTGCTATTCGGTGGGTATTTTAAATAGAGCAGGTGGGCATATGTTTAGGTGCTGCAGTGGATTCCAATCTAGGGAGCAATGTTTGTAACTAACCAGAGGTTATTTCTTTGTTAGACCTATATAATTGGTCGTAATCAAGGAAATATTATTGTAAAGGAGATTATTTAGGCAAGATGTGTATCATGCATGGAACCGTACGCACTCCCAACACATCCACCTCATCTCCTATTCAAGCACACTGACTATCTTGTGAGTGAATCGCTCGCTCCGACTTCCAACGGATGCTGTGAATGTTCGAAGGGAACTACAGCATTCGCCCATGTACTCATACACGGTGAGTCAATGAGCAGACAGGCTTAAAGCCGTGTGGGGTATCATTTGTTCATGAGCTTCTTGAGCCAGATAATATTAAGAGGATGTAATATTGACGTTGGTTCAAAATGGCCATTGTACAAAGTACTGGCATACTGTCCATTGCATGGTCCACAGACGAGGCAGGATAATTTCATCAGGACGGTGCTACTTGACATGCCTCTATGGCGCTGATCCAAAATTACTTTGAAGACCGCATAATTTCCAGAAAAGAAATTCCAAAAGATCACCATACCAGACTTTTTCCTGTGGGATTATCTAAAGGAGTTATCACTAAATGCCCTCGGATTTTGGACAATCTGGTAAAAAATTCATGCACAATCAACAGTATTGACAACGCAACGCTCCAGCAAACTGCCAAAAAACATGGAACGACGTGCCTAGAGGCGAACAAACAAAATATTTAACACAACCTTTAACGACCAATTAATCTCCCAGATATTCTATGCACGTAACACGCAATAACACGTTACTTGTATTTTATTATTAAAATAAACATAAAATGAAACTCATGAGTTTTATGAAGTTATTATTATAACTTGTAAATAATTTTTTCCACATTAAGTGCAATAATTTTACCTTATGTGATGAGGTATCTTTCGGTCACATGACCATTATCGAATCACTGATTAATATTTCTCTATTTTTCTGGTGTGGATGTTCGGTCCGTGATATTGGTATTTAAGGACGTCATACATATTTCTTCTTGAGCAGTGTGTATAACGTTATTGAATAGTACGTCGTCTGCATAAGTTGTCTGTAGGTTCATTAAATTGTTATGTATGTTTTTATAAGAGTGGTATTTTTCTAGTGAGTTTAGTTCTATTGGGTTATTATTTATTTCTGTTAGGTTAGGTTATTTTCGTAATTTGTTATTTCATGTTTATGTGATATTAGGTGTGCTGCAACATTATATGCTTTTGTACTTTTATTTTTGAATGCTCTTTAATGTTTTTCAAATCTTATTTTAAATGATCTGGTTGCTTTCCTTATGTAAAATGCATTGCAGTCGTTACATGTAGTTTTGTAAATTCCTGATAGGTTATGTTTTTCTCTATTTGTTTTGTAGTTTATATTATTAAGATATTTTATTATTTTGTTGTTTGGTTTGTATGTTGGAGTGTAGTATTCTTAGTTGTATATATTTGTTAATTTTGTTATTGGTGTATTTTTTATTTTTATTATTTTTGTGTTCAGGTTGTAGTATATATATATAATGCACATATATGTAACCCCTCGGTTTTTTTGCATGTACCTCTAGCGAAAGCTGCCTAGTAGAAATTTTTGAAACTTTTTTTTTTAATTTGGCAGATTTTACGTTAGCTAAAACAAAACAAATATTTATGCAAAATGCTAAATTAACACCAAATATTTAACATGTTACATATTTTCTCTGTAGACCAGAAAAGAAAATTTTGTTCTACACAAGTTATAAAACGTTTATTTGCCAATTGTGATAGTTTTTGTGTCTTTCTACATGGAATATACTATAATAGAGAGAGGTCAAACATTTTTGTTTACAAAGTTTTCATGCACTTAGTCTACCAACATTATTTCCTGTATCCCTTGATTTTGTTTTATCAACTAATTGCTGAGACCGGATGCCTGTGCCTTGCAGGTGCAACCACTCAACTATTTCTTGAGTCACTGTATACTAGTGAATCTACTGACTTCCTGTAGGT
>JBAIZL010000003.1:119339069-119346569 GCA_036971475.1 Prosapia bicincta
GCACACAACAGTATTTTAAGTGTCCATCAGAGCTTAAAAACATTATCTCATCATTTGATAAGAAAACCGAAACCGGCAAGAAAGGGGGAAGCATACTTAGGCCAATGAGAGTTGATACAAATGCCTCTGCGGGAGCAGATTTACGTATGACTGGCCCTAGTTCTGCTGAAATGCCAAAGGAATCTCCACTTTCAGTCATTACGTTTAGAATTTGATCATTTTCTTTGATACTAGAAAACATGATTGTGATCCATTAAGCAATCATGTGATATTCAATAACATTTAAAGATGAACACAACCAGTTTACTGTTAAAATAAGCAAGTATCAAAATTTTAAAATTATTGTGAAGGGCTTAAGACTTAAATAACCTTTATTTTTAATATAACTCTTTATAAATTAATGTATATGTTCATATTATTAGATTAGTTCTAAGGGATTTAAAAAAAAACATATTGGGGTGCCACTGACCGTTTAAGAGAAAGTCATAAGTTTCCATAAATTCCCGGGAATTTATGAATTTTAGAAATATTCCCGGTAATATTCTATTGGAATTTTCCCTCAACTATCAATTCCCGGATATTTTACATCTCTAGATATGATATACAAGCATATATTTGGGTAAGGCATAACAATAAGTCCGAATTGCAGCCACTAAAGCACAAACCTACCCCTGAGTGAGGTTTTACATAGTAAGCACAAGTACAGACATTCGCGAATCCACTCACAGGCTATCAGTGACGTCACGCCGTTTTCTGTCCGATCACAATGCTAGGTTTTACATTAAATCCAAACTCGTCGTGTAAAGGTAGTTTACAAAAGGTAAATTTACAACACAATTTTGCTCTCCACTTTGTAAACCTAGATATAATAAAAGAGTATTAAACAACCTGGAAACATTCTGCTACTGAGTATTATAACCATGTGTAATACTTGATATAATATGTAAGGCCATAATGTCTGAATAGAAGTTATGTTATTGTTCCTTTACTAACAGTAAAGCAAAGCAAGAGAAAAATAGCTTCAATGCAGTGTGTACGAGAGAAAGAGAGAGCGAGATGAATGTTCAGATCCAGTCCCTTTTGAAGTACAGTATGTTATTACGAAATTAAAAACAGCAAACTACGAGAAGGGTCTACTTTTCTATTAGCTATTTAATCAACAGATATTTCACATTAATACACAAACCTTGGTGTACTGTATTGAAATAATCACGTGAATAATGTGTGTTTACGTTCTTTACAGTGATTATAGAGAAAGGAAAAAATAACGCTAAATAAATCATTGCTTTGTATGATGTAATCTGTCCGGAGGTATTTCTATGAATCGTGCAGTATAACATTTCACTATTTTTGTTTGCTAATTGCACATACCATTAAAAAAACAGATAAAGAGGCGTGGCGTATTTGGAGGCGTTACAGATTGGGCGTGGCATTCCTAATGAGGCGTGGCATTACCGTACGGAGTAGCCATGAGCTTTGACGATGGCTCTGAAGTAGCACTGTGTAGGCCTACGTACAATTTTATGGGTGAAAAATATGTGTAAAACAGATTCTTTATTAAATTTTAACGTCAGAAAGGAATTTTACCATACTAATGAAAAAAATATATATACTGTCTTATTGGAAAATACACTACACTTTTCAATGACATAGTTATTAAACTACATGAACGTGACTGTGGTAGCAGCTATAAAGCACAGATTAACTTGGACAAATCACGGCCATTCATACTGACACACGTGGGCTTGAACTGTGGCAAGCTGCCAGACTGTCGCTGTATCGTTATTTGTAGGGGTGATATTTAGATTTGGTACACTTATCGAATTAATAACTTTATCGAAAATACAAACAGAACTATTATATTAACAATATAATAATGTCCGATATTTCCATAGCTATATAAATAGGATTTCTTTCCTTATGGAATGTTAGCAACAAATGTTTAAGTAAAGCGAAGAAGGATTATAACCGACGATGTGGACATGCTTAAAGGCGGGCATTACCTCACCACATCAAGATTGTAGTCAGGTCAGACTAGCACTGGTCTGCGCGCTACCGAAATTTCCCGTCTCACTATTATAAACAATTAACGCACTTATGTTAATATTAATATAATAACTGCATTCATAAGCTAACGATATGTTCACTAATTAACACAGACTTATAGTTAATGAATGAGGTATTAGTTTCCACTCTGGCACAAAGCATTTAAAGCAGCCTTATGCCGTAACACTACCTACGGAGGTAGGGGAAAGTCGTCTGCTATCGGACAAATCATGATAAACCAGCATATGACTAACGGCAACACCTGTCATGCCATCAGATTGTTTCTTTAAGAAAAACGAAGCCGTTGTCACCATATTGGATGATAACTCTGCGTCGTTTAGTTGTACGGTCAGGTTTTGTTGTTTTTTTGTGTTTGTTGCTGTATACAGTTAGGTTTGCGAGATTATAACTTCAGTGAATGTCAGAATTTATATGTATTTTATATACCATCATAAACTTACTATGTTCCTTTATAAGTTGTATATTAAATGAATTCCTACACAAACTAATAACTTCTCTATAGTGGAATCCATGTAAATTGCCGTTCTGATGGTATCAGACAAACAAACAATCTCTGAAAATTTTTACAGTTAAAACTCTAAACAAAGGATTTATTTTCCAGAAAGAAATGGGAAAGATAAGAGGGAAATTGAGTGAAGAGTGTATGAAGAGACCAATAAAACAGGTTTTAAGTAAAAATTGACAATAAGGGAAGTGAGTGAAAAATAGTGTTCCATGAAGCTCATTAGGGAACAAACTCAGAGGTTCAGAGAGAGATTGTTTGTTCGTGTAAGAGAGAGACGTATTTGTGGTACTTCTTGTGCTGCCCTTTCCTAAGCGACCAGAGACCAGACGTAGGTAGGTAGGTCAGTTTATTAGCTCTACAAGCAGCGTTCCCGGAAGATTATAACTAATTTCAGAGCGTAGCGAGTAAGTCACCTGGTTCCGGCTACAACTCATCTTGACCACTGGTGAATATTTTATCCTCGCTGCAAATTAAAAACGTACATCATAGCCGTTGGAAGCGGGGCGTGAAATATTAGCTTCCTACGCGGGTGGCACGCTTTGAAATTGTAATGCATACATGATTTGTGCACGGCCTTCTTGATCGACTCTCCTTTGAGTCCTGTCTTTGGAATGATTAAAAAGAGACGGAAAGAACTGTTGGGTGTATACTTTATTCATGTTCACCAATACGACCAGAAAATGTAGATGTGAATACATTGTGTTTCAACTTACGCTTAAAATAAAATAAAGATCATAAGTATTAAATCCGTTTTTGATCTGGTAAGGAAAGACTCAATGACGTCACAGGTAAGTCTAATAAAACCACATCTTTGGCTACTAGAAGTTGGATCAATCTTTTAGGCAACGTATATGGCAACCCGAGTGCCTGAAGTAGACTTACTCTCAACCGAGTGTTAATGACGTCATACTAGTTGCAACGCCTATATGGATAAGTGGGCAAACGTATGCTACCCTGCTGTATGGGACGTTATAGTACCGAGTGGATACGGCTGCCTACCTCTTCTGGGCAATCGCAGTAATAGAGGCATCCTACAAGTTTCAACGCCTATATAGATACGTGGGCAAACGTATGCTACCCTGCTGTATGGGACGTTATAGTACAGAGTGAATACGGCTGCCTACCTCTACTTAGCAATCGCAGAAATAGAGGCGTCCTACGAGTTCCAACGCCTATATGGATACGTGGGCAAACGTATGCTACGCTGGAGTATGGGACGTTATAGTACAGAGTGAATACGGCTGCTTACCTCTACTCAGCAATCGCAGAAATAGAGGCGTCCTACAAGTTGCAACGCCCATATGGATACGTGGGCAAACGTATGCTACCCTGGAGTATGGGACGTTATAGTACAGAGTGAATACGGCTGCCTACCTCTACTGGGCAATCGCAATGTTAGAGGCGTCCTACAAGTTCCAACGCCCATATGGATACGTGGGCAAACGTATGCTACCCTGGAGTATGTGACGTTATAGTACAGAGTGAATACGGCTGCCTACCTCTACTGGGCAATGGCAATGTTAGAGGCGTCCTACAAGTTGCAACGCCTATATGGATACGTGGGCAAACGTATGCTACCCTGGAGTAAGTGACGTTATAGTACAGAGTGAATACGGCTGCCTACCTCTACTGGGCAATCGCAATGTTAGAGGCGTCCTACAAGTTCCAACGCCCATATGGATACGTGGGCAAACGTATGCTACCCTGGAGTATGTGACGTTATAGTACAGAGTGAATACGGCTGCCTACCTCTACTGGGCAATCGCAATGTTAGAGGCGTCCTACAAGTTCCAACGCCTATATGGATACGTGGGCAAACGTATGCTACCCTACAGTATGGGGGGTTATAGTATCGAGTGGATACCACCCCTACCGCTAGAGGAAATAGCAGGGTATAGCGTATCCAGGATTGCGTAACTCAAGTTGCCTACCCTACCCAGGTAAAGAGAGGCCAGTTCTGTATCAGGGCTTACGTACACAGCCCTGGGTCTGTATCAGGGCATACAGCCTTCCGCTAGAGGAAATAGCAAGACATAGCGTATACAGGATTACGTAACTCAAGCTGCCTACCCAACGCAGGTAAAGCGTATGCAGGATTGCCCACCCAACGCAGGTAAAGAGAAGCCAGTTCTGTATCAGGCCCTTACATAAACAGCCCTGGGGGCCAGTATCAGGGCATACAGCTTTCCGCAAGCAGAAATATCAGGGTTTAGCCTATGTACGACTGCGTACCTCAAGTTACCCACCCTACTCAGGTAAAGTGCGGCCAGTTCTGTATCAGGGCCTTACATACACAGCCCTGGGTCTCTATCAGGAGAACATAGAGCCCTCGCTAGAGGAATTAGCATGGTATAGCGTTTGCAGGATTGTGTACCTCAATTTTCCCACCCAACTCAGGTAAGGAGAAGCCAGTTCTGTATCAGGCCCTTACATAAACATCCCTGGGCCTGTATCAGAGCATACAGCCTTCCGCTAAAGGAAGTAGCAGGGTATAGCGTAAGCTATGCAGGATTGCGTACCTCAATTTGCCCACCATAATCAGGTAAAGAGATGCTAGTTCTGTATTAGGGGCTTACATAAACATCCCTGGGCCTGTATTCGAGCATACAGCCTTCCGCTAGAGGAAATAGCAGGGTATAGCGTAAGCTATGCAGGATTGCATACCTCAATTTGCCCACCCTATTCAGGTAAAGAGATGCTAGTTCTGTATTAGGGGCTTACATAAACATCCCTGGGCCTGTATCAGAGCATACAGCCTTCCGCTAGAGGAAATAGCAGTGTATAACTAAGCTATGCAGGATTGCGTACCTCAATTTGCCCACCCTATTCAGGTAAAGAGATGCTAGTTCTGTATTAGGGACTTACATAAACATCCCTGGGCCTGTATCAGAGCATACAGCCTTCCGCTAGAGGAAATAGCAGGGTATAGCGTAAGCTATGCAGGATTACGTACCTCAATTTGCCCACCCTATTCAGGTAAAGAGATGCTAGTTCTGTATTAGGGGCTTACATAAACATCCCTGGGCCTGTATCAGAGCATACAGCCTTCCGCTAGAGGAAATAGCAGGGTATAGCGTAAGCTATGCAGGATTACGTACCTCAATTTGCCCACCCTATTCAGGTAAAGAGATGCTAGTTCTGTATTAGGGGCTTACATAAACATCCCTGGGCCTGTATCAGAGCATACAGCCTTCCGCTAGAGGAAATAGCAGGGTATAGCGTAAGCTATGCAGGATTACGTACCTCAATTTGCCCACCCTATTCAGGTAAAGAGATGCTAGTTCTGTATTAGGGGCTTACATAAACATCCCTGGGCCTGTATCAGAGCATACAGCCTTCCGCTAGAGGAAATAGCAGGGTATAGCGTAAGCTATACAGGATTACGTACCTCAATTTGCCCACCCTATTCAGGTAAAGAGATGCTAGTTCTGTATTAAGGGCTTACATAAACATCCCTGGGCCTGTATCAGAGCATACAGCCTTCCGCTAGAGGAAATAGCAGGGTATAGCGTAACCTATGCAGGATTGCGTACCTCAAGTTACCCAGCCTACCATGGGATTGAATGGACCAGTAGACCTCGGAGAAGGGAAATATTTAGTAAGAATCTAGAAATTGCAGTCAAGTATAAGAGTGTTTTTAAAGAGTGCGTGATTAGCCGAAGAAGGTTTACAGATTAATATTGGAATTAAAATATATAACTCATTAGCACTATACTGACTTACTTAGAGTAACATTTTTCGAAATATAAATTAATATATTTATTAACTGACAAAAACAATATATAATACACTTTTACCTTATAAATTTACATTAAATGCAATAGCATAACCTACGTGATAAAACAGCTGTTGTACAACATAACCTATAAGATAAAATCAGCTGTTGTATGAAATCATATGTTATTATTCGATTTAAGCAACAATATGAAACGCGTCTCGTGATGGAATAAAGAGTGACGGATGAGGTGCTTTTTCTAACGGCCAAAGTATACAGTAAACCCAACGACAACAAGTATTCACTACAGTAAATATGCAGTTATCAGATAACAACATGATACGAGGGTTAGATAATACATATTGATTAGCTGCACATATTATGTACACGGTGCTATGACCGAAATCACAAAAACAGTTCAGTGTCGTGTAACATAGCCTGCGCTTTGAGACTTGAGCAATTTGTTATGAGCAACACGACACGATTGTGGAAACTAATTGCATCTAAAGCGCATGTTACCAAGCCCGATATAAACTTCGATAGTTGGTGTTGCCATCGATAGTAGACTAACGCGTGCATAACCGACAAATAACGAGGGCAAGACATGCAAACTGGGAATCGAAATTTCTAAGCCGCTATGCTGCACATTCGGTGTTTGAGTGTTTAGTGGAACACGGGTTGGCACACGGGAAATAGCAAATAAAACTGTATAATGCAGGAGTAATTAGTGATTGCATGTTCTGTGAAACCGACTGCGAATGTGAGCGCCTTAGCCTAAGGTTACGTAATGCAAGGGTTTACTGTGTGTATGTGTGCTTCCATGTTGTGGCAATCAGCTGATCTAGATGACCGCTTTAGATTAAATTATTTCTTCCAAACAATGCCTTGTTTGTGTGGTTACCGCATCTGTGACGCTTTGCACAAGCATTTGCTTCTCTATGTGTGTATGTGTGCTTCCATGTTGTGGCAATCAGCTGATCTAGATGACCGCTTTAGATTAAATTATTTCTTCCAAACAATGCCTTGTTTGTGTGGTTACCGCATCTGTGCCGTTTTGCACAAGCATTTGCTTCTCTATGTGTGCTTCCATGTTGTGGCAATCAGCTGATCTAGATGACCGCTTTAGATTAAATTATTTCTTTCAAACAAAGCCTTGTTTGTATGGTTACCGCATCTGCGCCGTTTTGCACAAGCATTTGCTTCTCTATGTGTG